>LPNX010416717.1:1379-105416 GCA_001517045.1 Pseudotsuga menziesii
ACTTCGAAAAAGAGCTCTCACATGGTATATGACATTTACCGAAAGGAAACCTAGAGCAACAAAATCAGAGATAAAGGCACAATTCCTATCATTTTTTAAGACTCCAGACGCTAAACACCTGGCAGCCAAGAAGCTGAAGACGACCCAACAGAAGCCAGGAGAAACAGTCCGCGATTACGATAAACGATGGAAGGACCTATTGAGTCAGTTGGACTATGTCATCGATGAACAATTAATCATTCAATGGTTCCTTGCAGGACTTTCACAGAAAGTTCACCGACACATCAGTCTGGAGACTTTCAAGTCGTACGAAGATGCTTTGACAAAAGCATTGCAGGTCGAGATGGATGAAGACATTCCTGCCTGCCCGACCGACCACCGCTTGGAAGAACAACTGGAAAATATGTAGAAATCCTTGAAAGAGCTCACACTTAAGAACCAAGACATCTGGTGTACTAACTGTTCAACAGCCGGACATACAAAAGATAACTGTCGTCAGCAATTCAGTCGACAAGATGTCTGTTTTGTACAGACAAAGGCGTTTTGCGACATCTGCCAGGAACGGGGAGACCATTCCACCACCGACTGTCCTTACAATATGAAGAATGGCAAAGCTTCCTGGTGTGCTATATGTGAAACTGCAAATCACAACACGGCCGACTACCATCTTAACCTCAAAAATAGACAAAACTACCAGGCCGTCTACCAGACTAATGCTGTAGCACAGAACACAGAGAAGAACAATAATAATAATCAGAATGGGCAACGAAATGATGGCCGACGCTACGACCGTCGGAATGACAATCGACGACCAGGGTTTGGAAGAACAGGTCGATTCGTTGGGAGTCGAGAAATACGAAGTCGTCGACCTACTCAATGCTTTATTTGTTACAAAGAAGGGCACAGATGCGCAGACTGTCCATACAAGGACAGGACTGATCTTAAATTTTGTACACATTGTGGTGTAGGCGATCACTCCTTGGAGGATTTCCCTACAATGTTGGAAAAAATTAGTAATAAAAATAATGTTAATGTCTTGTCTTGTGTCCAGAAGAATGATGTCATAACTACTAATAATTTGCACATCGTCACTCGACAAGGCACTAAAACTGGGCCTGATAATCCTCAGATTATTAAGATCACACACACAAATACATACCCTGACCCTTGCAAGGAACAAAACACATATCAGGAAGCCACAAACATATTTACAAACCTTGCACAGCACGAAGACATTAGTCACAGTCGACACGACTCGACCCAGCATTTAACCCATCTCATTCAAACAGATAAATCTGTCGGTCAGTTCATTGATTTATTGCATCAAATCAAAAGCACTAACCCTGAGAAACAAACTAAGAACATCTGTAGCCTAAATCAAAAAGACAAAAACAATGTCGACCCTCTTGTCGACCTGGAAATTGAAGGTTTCCATGTCCGACAAGTGGTGCTTGATTTTGGGTCTCAGGTAAATATCATGACCCGGGATACATGGGAAAGGATGGGACGACCTCGACTCTATGAGTCAGGCATTTATCTGAAACTAGTTGACCATGGCCTTATTGAACCCATTGGGGTTTGGAAAAATGTAGACACAACCATTAAAGGCATATCGACTAAGGTTGATTTCGAAATTTTTGACCCAAAGGAAGGATCTAGCTCCTTCCCAGCCCTTGTAGGTCGACCTTGGGGTAGAAAGATGAAAGCCTCTATCTCTCTAGATAAAGAACGTATTAAAATCAAAGGAAATGGCCAAAAGGTCATAGTACCTATTAACCCCGCCCAAGGCCAACCCTGGGTTGAACCAATTGATGAGGAAGTCGATATCCGACAACTTTATCAGATCCAAAACAATACTGACTACACCGAACCAAACGCCCACGGGGAGCTTTACTTAGGTAATCCCGACTCAGTTGGTTATAATTCAGATGCTGAACTATATGACTGGGAAATGGAAAACTATGAAACACAAGCAAGAGGGTGATGGACTATCCAAAAAGTACAGAATAAACCCACCCGACAGTGCTTTCTAGTCTCAATTATCCCCAAAATTTTTGAGAGAAAAATAAAAGAACACCCTACCTTACAACCGACCAACGAAACTACCAGGACCCAAACAAGGTATAAGGAGAGGGAATCCCCAGTCATGCATGTCGAACAAGTGTCTAAGAACTTTGGAGAACATGGCCGACTACAGAGCTTAGTAGAAACCTTCACTGGTCAAGCAGCTAGATGGTGGGATACCCATCAGACAAAACTTCAGACCTGGACTAGTGATGCAACTTATTTTGTTGAAAGGTTTGGTGGCAAGAAGCTTACCCCACAAGCACAGATCCCCATCTTTACTCAAGGCCAGAACCCAGAAGAACACATCCAAAATTGTGAAAAAGAATGGAGAAGCCTAGGAAATAAGGATGAGAGAGCCTGGCCACACTTGTTTCCCTCAACCCTAGACGACTTACCTAGCAAATGGTATAAAATGGAGGAAGCAAAAGGTGAAACCTTTTTCTGGAATGACCTCAAAGAAAATTTCATCCAAACCTTCAGCTTTATCCCTGAAGATCAACAATTAGTCGAGCCAACACAACAAATTAAACAGTTCATTCAACCGACTGAAACATTCCCTGACAAAGACCCTCGACAGATCAAGCACTATAATAGTCTCCACATAGGATCAAAAGTCGAGTCGACCCTATTACAATTAGAGAATGAACACACCAAAGGTAAAAGCTTCATATGGAAATCCAACCATGCTGAAACAACAAAACCGATCCACTCTGTGCTTAGGGTCGCGACTACCGAAAAATCTGACCTCGACCGAATGACTGCAGCTGACTTCCCTGCTACATTTTCACAGTTCCAGGAAGGAATTCGACCGATCAATGAAGCTAAAGCCCCAGAATGGTTAGATGCCAAAGTAAAAACCAAAGAGGTCGACATTTCAAATGACGACTGACCAAAATTAGCCAAGATTGGTGATTATTGGAATGAGCAACAAACTGCTGAAATAGTAACTTTACTTAGAGAATTCCAAGATGTCTTTGCAAGGGATTATAAAGATTTGAAAGGATTAGTTCAAGAAATGGGAGAGATGAAAATCGACACTAAACCTGATGTCCGACCTGTTAAGAAACGTCCTTATAAACTAGCTCATAAGTATAAGGAAATAGTTAAAAAGGAGATAGACAACATGTTAGCTGCAGGTATCATCTACCCCATCGACCAGTCGGAATGGGAAAGTCCCATGGTCGTCCAGCCTAAGAAACACGACCTGACCAGACTGAGAATCTGTGTCGACTTTAGGGAACTTAACAAAGTCACACTGACAGATCCCTTTCCCACACCTTATGCTGATGAAATCTTGAATGAAGTGGCAGGCCATGAATGCTACTCATTCACAGATGGATTTTCNGACCCCTTTCCCACACCTTATGCTGACGAAATCTTGAATGAAGTGGCAGGCCATGAATGCTACTCATTCACAGATGGATTTTCTGGATACAATCAAGTGCCTATAGCAAAGGAAGATCAGAAGAAAACCACATTTGTTTGTGAATTTGGCTCTTTTGCTTATAGGGTTATGCCTTTTGGGCTAAAGAATGCACCTGCAGTCTTTTCCAGAATAGTTGTAAAAAATTTCCAAGAGTACATCTATAAAACTATGGCAGTCTACTTCGACGACTGGACCATATATTCCACCTTAAAAGATCACTGCACATGGCTCCGACTTATGTTGGAAAGATGTCGGCAGATTCAACTTTCCCTCAACATTAAGAAATGCATCTTTATGACCCCCATAGGGATACTACTAGGACATGTTGTTTGTAAAGATGGTATTAAAGTTGACTTTGCAAAAATTAAAATTATCCTTGACTTGAAGCCTCCAATAAACCCTAAACAGGTTCGGGTGTTATTAGGACATACAGGGTACTATAGGAAGTTTATCCAACATTACTCAGACATGACCTACCCCCTAGAAGAACTACTCAAGGATGATATAGAGTTTAAATGGACGGAGGAATGCCAAATCTCCTTCGACAAACTGAAGAGAAAACTGGTCGAAGCCCCCATACTTAAATTTCCAAATTGGTCGATCAAATTCCATGTGCATATCGATGCCTCAGGAATAGAAATTGGAGCTATCCTGACTCAACCAGGAGACGATGGAATGCACTACCCTATAGTTTATAGCAGTCGGAAACTAAATAAGCCTGAAAGGAACTATTCGACCACCGAACGGGAAGCCCTAGGAATGGTCTTTTCACTTCAGAAATATCGACACTACCTATTAGCTAACCCCTTCATATTTTACACCGACCATCAAGCTTTGAAGTACCTCGTAAACAAACCCCTTCACCATGGTAGAATCTGTCGATGGCTCTTACTGTTCCAAGAATTTGAATTTGAAGTAGTTGTCCGACCAGGGAAGCTAAATGTCGGACCCGACCACCTATCCCGAATCGACACAGGAGAGGAACCGACTGGAATCGACGACGACCTACCAGATGCACATCTATTTCGTATAGAAGCAGTACCAGAAGAACTGGAGGAAATTGCTCAGTTCCTAGAAACAGGTCAGGCACCGGAAGGTCTGAACACTAAAAAGAAGCAAATCCTAGCTATGAAGGCTGCCCCCTACAGCCTCATCAACGGATTTCTATACAAAATGGGGTTAGACGATGTTCTTAGAAGATGTGTACTTGCCCATGAATGTGAGCAAATAATGCACGAAGCACACTATGGACCAGCAGGAGGACAATTTCAGGCCGACACAACTGCCAAGAAAATCCAACAGTCTGGATTATGGTGGCTGACACTTCATAAAGATTGTAAAAACTTTGTTAGTCGATGTGATAGATGTCAACGACTAGGTCGACCACTGCCAAGTACATAAATGCCCCTGATCTCAGTCAACCCTAGTCTCACCTTTGAAATCTGGGCTATAGACTTCATAGGACCATTCCCTGTCCCAGCCCGACGATCAGGTGCAAGATATATCATCACTGCAGTGGAATATGTTACTAAATGGGCCGAAGCAGAACCTGTCGAGACCTGTTCAAGTGAATTAGTTGCTAAATTCATCTATGAAAACATCATCACGAGATTTGGATGTCCACTCACCTTGATCAGCGACCAAGGATCACACTTTGTTAACAAAACTATCAAAAATCTAACCGACAAGTTTCACATCGACCACCGACGTAGTACAGCATACCACCCTCAGTTGAATGGTGCAATTGAAGCTTTCAATAAAACACTGACAAAAGGACTGACTAAAATATGCAGTGCTGACAAAGATGACTGGGATGAGAAGATTCCTGCAGTTTTATGGGCATACAGGAGAGCCTACAAACGGTCGACTGATCAAACCCCATTTCGATTGGTATATGGACAAGAAGCAGTCATACCTCTGCACTTCAGACAACAGGCACCTATCATTGCACAGATACTACATGTCGACGTCGAACAGGCCAGGAAATATCGGCTACTTCAACTTAATAAATTGGAAGAACATAGACTTATGGCCATCCAGCACCAGGAAATACAAAAACAACAGCAGAAAGCTTGGCACGACCGTAATATCAGAAACAAAAATCTATCAGTCGGTGACCTTGCCCTACTGTATAACATTCGAGTCAAAGGCAAGCCTAAGAAACTTCACACAGAATGGATGGGCCCGTACATGGTCGAAGAAATACATCCCAATGGGTCGGTCCGACTAAAAACATTGCAGGGCCTGGTATTTCGGAAGCTTGTTAATGGAGCCCGACTTAAACGATACAAAAATTGAAAAAAAAATAAAAAAAATCATATAACGGTCTTAAATGACACCAAAAACCTATAAAAAGATACAAAATTCCAAAAATCAAAAACCGTACACTCAGAAACCACCATCATGACAGCCACTCACCCCTTCGACAACCGACTTAATTTCCATCGACCATCTTCATCGATCGACCATGTCGACCGTTCTCACCACCGACACCGTCCGCCGACCTGGAGTGTCCCATCCAGCATCAATTGGCCATCACAGCCCTAGCCATCGTCGAAGTATGCATTCAGCGACGGCCGACCATCTGCCTCCATAGTCCTCATTAGGAGCAAGTCTGAAGGGTTCGACGGAATTTCAATTTTGGTACCTCCCTCTTTCTTCGGGACGAAGAAATGTTTTGTTTGTGGGGGAGATGTAGAAGGAGCAAGTCGACATAAGTCGACTCGAACGAAGACCGACTTAGTCGATCAGCCGACTAAGTCGAGAGACCGACTACGTCGGTCGGCTGAGTAAACACAGTAGTTAGTCTGTTAACTAATAGTCGTGTCGGTTCGGTGAACCGACAGGTAGTTATGATTGTAACTGTTTGTAACCTGTATATATTAGGTTGTTGAGCCACACAAGAACGAAGTTCAGTTCTTGGCTTTGTATGATCTATTGAGAATAATATAATCTGTTTATCCTATCTGTTCTTGTCTCTTGTATCTGTGTATATTCTGTATATTTTTGTATGTATTATTGGTAACCTTATGTGATCTGAGAGATTACAACAAGCATTTAGCTTCACAGACCTGGATCTGGTTTTGCTTAACCCTACAAAAGGCTGTAAATTCTGCAATACATAAACAATATCAGCATACCAAGGAGAGACAGAAAAATTAGGCCAGACTGATACTTCTATATCCAGGTGATTAGATTGAATAGCTAAAAAATTTAGCTGCAGAGAATTGTAATGGTAATCTATCATCATTTTAGCCAATCCTTTCCCTTTAATCAATTTTGTGGGCTTAATTTCTATGCCGTACTCTAGAAGCACTGCAATCCATTTAGCTCTTCTCCCCTCTTGATCTAGATGTGTAAGTATACTCTTCACCATGCTGTTGGGGACATATGCAGTTATATGGGAATGGAGGATGCAAATTCTAAAGTCCTTTAAGGCCTTAACCAAAGCATACGCTTGTTTTTCCATTTCAATTCTCCATCTCTCAATATCTTACTGAAAAATGCTATAGGATGATCTTCACCTTGATCATTTTTTTGTAACAAAACTTCCACCACAGTATGCTCTGAAGCATATGAGAATACTAAAAAATATTTCTCAAAGTCCAGACTGACTAGCACAGGAGCCTCTGAAATGGCTTGTTTTATATCTTTGAAATATTTCTTGGCTTCCACAGTCCATTTTATTTCATGATCTTTCCTCAGCATATTGGTAATGTTCATCAAGATTTCAACAAAGCTAGGAATGAATATTCTCAAGAAATTTACCTGGCCAATGAAAGACTGCATTTCCTTCTTAATTCTCGGTTCTTCCACCTTCAATATGCCATTTACCATGTCTAGATCAATCCGGATTCCTTCCTTTGAAATAATATGACCCAATAGTTTTCCTTCTTCTAGAGCAAAATTTGACTTTCTTGGATTTAATGAGATGCCATACTTTCTGCACTTAATGAAAACCTTTTCTAAATGTCTGATATGATCTTTGACAAACTTGGAATATACAGTAATATCATAAATTTAAATCACCACAAACTTGTCCTTTTCATCTGCAAAGGAAATATCCATGGCACGTTGGAAAATGGCTCGAGCATTCATTAATCCGAACAACATCTTTGCGTACATGAAGGTACCTCAAGGCGTGGTGAAAGCAGTTTTTTCCTGGTCTTCACGCAACACCTTCACGTGATTGTAACCAAAAAACCCATCCATAGTAGATATCCTCTTTTGAGTGTTAATAGGAATTCTCAACCAGTGCTGACACTACTTGTTCCTCTGCAATATAAAACACAACTACAGAACAAAAAGACACAGCAACATAACCTTTCCTTGAATAATCAAATCAATTAACATAAAACTATGACACCTCAACCTCAGATCTGTTTGTCTTGTTTCTAGAAAGTCCCTGCAATGGTCCAATACCTGTAGAATAGATCACAAGAAAAAACAAAAAGAGGTGAGAGCATCATGATAACTGAATATCCATATTGGTGATCAAGGAGTCCAATAATATTTAATTCAAAAACACAACAATCAAATATAGGAAAGGGAAATGTCTTTGTATTAATATATGGATGAGAAAGAAGTACAACCAAAATCATTGATGTCGATGGCTTCTGTCTCAATCAAGAATGTCTATAATCTCTTATGACTATGAAGACCTAGTTTGCCTCTGATCAAACTTCAAACTAACAACATAAGGATGCTTTTTCTGGCCTCCCCGACTCTCCTCATGAAGGCTTCATTTATAGGCCTAGAACTCATGGGATGACTTGAAAAAAGGATAAAATGAGATCCCTATAGGTGAAGGAGGCGAATTCCACCTCTCCCAGGCATATAGGAACTAATTCCATGAAGGATTCCATACATAAGCTTCTAGAAACATCTATTTTTTCCTCTTGACTGACCATCGACGCTTTTAGCTAAACTGGACAGAGCATCAGTCTAGGGTTTTTTCCAAAAAAGAGGGAAATCAGCGCTCTTTGCTCAACTGAGCCAAGCGTCGGCGACGCTCTGTGAAAAATGCAAGGGAGCGTCATCCCTTCTAAGTCAAGGAGAAAAATGCTCAGCGTGACCCAGACTAGGTTTTCTGGGAGGTTAACAAGCAACATGAAACTCTTCTGAAGGCTGAAAAGAAGTGAGATTTTTAGGTGTAATAGAATTCCCCCCAAAGTATGAAGCTATAAGAAGGTGATAGGTGAAATAGTTTGCAAAGTTTTCCATTTGATACAAACGCAAAGAGAGATAGACTTAAAGAGGACTAGTAACTAACTTTATCCAACTCAAGTATAGCTGCAGACCAATACACTGAAGATCTATGATGATGACCATGTCATGGATACCAGTAATACACTGTAGATCCATGAACAACTGCTACAATAACTAAGACATAGCTATGAGATATATAAAGTATATCTATGCCTCTCAATGCCATATATAGAACACAACCACCAAACATACAATGTGGATCTGTGTCATGACTGTGAATGATCTCCAAACACAACCTGAGCATAGGCAATGATGATGAGAAATCCTAACCACTCAGGGTCTTCATCCCAATCTCCAAACGATACTAATCTAACCATGTGATTACAATGTCTTGATGTTGAACATGGTAGAAGCCACTTGATTACCAGTCAATAATGTAAACTATTAACAGGTGAGAGGGTAACCATTATTGATGTCAATGATCCCCAAGGTATCTCAGTACATACCATCGAATGTGAATAAAGGTCTTGAAGTCGAACACTCGATGAGATCTTTCAATCAAGAGTCAATGATGTAAACTCATGTTGAAAGCGAGGTAACCTGCCATTGAGGCATGCAGGCCCAAGGTACTACTTAGGTTTCTAGGTCTAATTCCTGGATAATGATTTGAATTCAACAGGAATAGACTTGTCATAGGCGGCCCATGATGATTCCCATATCAATCACACGAAAATAGGAACAAAAGTTGATTTGAAGTAATGGACTGAATCAGACAATGATTGAATTTTGAGGACAAGTGAATTTGCTGATGGGTTATGATTAGAAGAGACTTCCTTTGAACAATTTGATGACACGACACATGACTTGGCAGTTTCAACTTAAACAAGAATAGAACCAGGTGTAATGCAAGGAATTTGACAAATCATTCTTTGAAATGACTCAAAGGAGTCAGGTGACTCACAAAAGTGGATCGACTCAGAAACTAGCTAAAAACCCAACTATTCAGATAAACAAATGTAGACAGGTGCCATGTTCAAAGGTGGACTGTAGAGTACTGCCATATAAACATATGAAAACCATTACCCTTTCCTTTAATTTCCCCACCTCGAAAGGTGAGTGCTTCTTTTCATTTTTACGAGTCCAAAGAGGGTTACAAACACTCATTGAAGCTCATCAAGTGATGAGTCCACTCTCATATTTTTTACGAACCTGAGAAAGGAGAGGCTCATTCCCAAATAGGGTCTTTCATCGTGTAATTTTGTGAGTCTGATGAAAGCAAACTCATTTTTTGTTTCATGTTTAGAGAGTCTGAAATGACTAAGAAGACTCCAAAAGGTCCTTTTTCGTAAATAAGGCCAATCAGTCTAAAAAAGAGATAACCTACCCATAACTAGTCGATTGTTCCGATTCTTTTACAAGTGTGAACGCAACAAGTTCACTTGGCAATGTTTTTGTGTTTTGAGGAGACTGAAAAGAGATTAAATATAACTCCTGGGCGAGGTTCCTTTTTCATAATCCATTTTTTACGATTCTGAAAAAGTGAAAAAGTATACTCGACACCTTTCTACTGGATTTTTAATGAGCATGCAAAAAGTGTAAACAACGCTCAGTACTTTTTTGTTTTGCTCTAAGCTCGAAAAAGAAAAAAATAGCCCAAAACGTAACCATGACCCCTTATTCACCTGAAAAACCTCAAAAAACACTATCAAAAGTCATTTTCCAAAACTATAGAAAAGTGAAAATAAAAACCCACTTTTGCTAAAATAATTTTGGATTCCAAAATAAAATAAATTACAATATATCTTTGGAAACTCAAAACATTCTATAAATAGAAGGGTGGGTAAGTTATTTTTACTACTTGTTTTTTACCACTGGGTGAGTTTTGGAAGCTAGCTTAGGTAGCAAGAGTTCCTCTGGCGATTTGGCAAGGGCATTCCACTTCCTTGTTGTTTCACTATTCATAGAAGAGGTAAACACTTGGTCTTTTCCTCTTTTCATACTCAATAGATTTCATTTTCCTCTTTTGCATCATTTAATTACAAGTTCCAAAAATGTTTTTAAATTATTTAAAAGGAAAGATGTAGGATAGATCTTCATTTGCAAAAGTAGGATAGGGTATTTATTATCTCCCTAGAGGTTTTAAGCCATAGTAGAGGGAAAATTTTCATTTTTAAGGGTTCTTGGCCATCCGTATGCATCCCCAATGACGCTCTGTCATGCTGGGATAGGAGCATCGATGATGCTCTGTCCATAGCAGGCAGGCGCCTTACACTCTGCTCGCCATGGGAAAGAGTGTCGCGGTGCTCTGTGCACAAAATCCAGTAGCACTGCAGGAAGAGAAAGGAGCAAAAAATAAAACCCTAGGTCACTCAAAAAATGATTTTTCCCTGTTTTCAAACTTGCTTTTTAATTTATGATGTCATTTATATTTTATTTCTCTTAGCCATGATACATTTACTGATTTCAACAATTGGTATGTTGCAGGTATACTATGGTCATTTGGAAAGAAAGGGAGCATGAAGTCCCAGACACCCAAGCAGTGAATGACCTAGCCACCATTGAGGCTTTACAGAACTGTGGGCTTCTTAAGTATTTCTGGATCCCAGGAATGAAAGCACATGTCTGGCTATTAGAGTACATCATAAACATGTGGGATCCTCACTAAGAGCATTTTGTGGTAGGAGTCCACATCCTTCATATAGAGATCGAGTATATTTATTTCCTGACCGACTTATCTATGAGGGGAAGCCTTGTGGTTCTATCTGGAGCATGAGGGGGAGAAGGCTCCTTAGATGAGATCATCGATTAGCATTTCTCATTGGGTACAGAGTCCCAATCGAGTAAGCTAAAGCTCAAATCTCTAGTGGATCCCCCCTTGAGTACAGTAGTATATACCATTGGCAAGGTGGCAAGTACTAGGGTTTCCCACCTTACCAGCAGATCTCACATGCTTTATGCTTTGCAGTTCATGGATCCCACTGTATTCAACTGGTGTGAAGGCATGTTGGCATGCCTGAAGAGTCAACTAAACAAATGCAAAAGAGGGACACTAAAGCAATTTGGTTACAGAGCAGTCTTACAGTGGGTACCTCACATGCGGCCCCAGGTGACTATTACCAGACTGGATCGTGAAGATATGAGGATGCTTGCATGGGTGACAGCTATGCCTCGTCTCGAAGGTGGAGGAGCTAAAGTCACTTACGGTTCTGGGTTCTTTCGCTGGTTGAGGAACCAGCTACTCATGGTGGAATATTGTGCCTATGAGGGGGCAGATTTCTGAAATGACCCAGAGCTAGTCTTACTTGACTGGGAAGTGTGGGATGACTGAGGTAAGAATACATTATCCACTTATGTTTTTTGAAATTTTATGTTTATTTCATTTTTATGTTTTCTTTAGTACTAAGATAAAAATGCTTTTCATGCAGACATCGGTTCTGTCCGCCAAGTTGGGATGTCGCCTATTGCTAGGTGAGCAGGTACTCAAGATATGATGGCTTACCACTCTAAAGCTGAGGAAGAGCTTAGAGATATTGAGGAGAACTTGCAGCAGTTGACTGTGTGTATCCCTGACATGACCACTGATGAGGTTCCCAGACGTTATCAGTGCCATACCACAGGTGTCTCCAGACGGTTTTCTAGACTACTTTGTAGAGTGGCCCAGGCCATTGCATGCTACCATGAGCACCAAGAGGATTAGTCTGCCTTGACTATCATTTTTTTTGTATATGTATTACTGAAATATTCGAAGCTTCATATTTTTCCCTATGTATATGTATTCTGAACTTTTTTATGGTCCCAAATGAGCACTGAAAGCTAGAGATGCTTCAGCCCAAATTTTGTTTCTTAGTGCTACAACTTACATATATATATATATATGATAGACTTTTATATTAATAGTTGTGTGTGGAAAATGTGATGTGTGGAATGATTTATCTACTTATGAATTTACACATGTTTTTATGTTTCCAATGGATTTTTAAGTATGAGCAATATGTCAATCCAAGACATAGTTAGCTAGGGAATCTGCCACGGCATTAAATTGTCTTAGAATGTGATGATACATGACCTGTTGTTATCCACCTGAATGGCACCTCTCCGTCCGAGTGCCGACATCCCTCATGTTGGCACACAAAAGGACATCTATGGATTGAGGGTTGCCCAAAACACTATAGATGGGCTTATTATGAACTACATTCATCATCCATCCAGCTGGTTATTTTTAACCTTTATCTATGTCAAGTCATATATGCGACTCCTTATATACGCAACTCACGGATCATCCGCGAGTGTCGGTTGTTGCATGTCGCATATGGATGTATACGCGGGTTGCTCTCATAGCAACTAGTGGATCATCCACCAGTTGTCAGTCTTGATACCCGCGTATATGTCCCTTTGACATTAAAAATAAAAACACGCAATTACTTGAGATTAGTTAAGCCATTTACCTTAATCTCATCATCAGGAAGTGCTGAAATGGAACCATGTTGTGATAAGGAAGGCAATAGATCCTCCAACGGATCACAAGAGTGACTAGGAACTGGGCAAAAGAAGGGAGACACAAATAGATAATAGATATAACAATGATGGGATCAAGCTAGAGAACAGACATTGGGTAGAGTCCTTAAATAGTGAGCACAACACAGAGATGACCCAAGGTAGCGTATAACTTATAGATAGAACAACTAGACTTATCTGTCATGTAGGAGACATGATCAGATTCCCCAGGTATAATGGACAAGAGGAGGAGTAAGAAACTCAAAGTAATAGCTGAACAAAAGTGGACACTGAAACATGGATATAGAAAAACAAAGAGTGCTATGTTCAAGGATGACATGCTGCCATTACTGAAAACAAGAGAAAACTTCTTCCTTACCTTCCCTGTTAAATTTTAACGAGTCCAGGAAAGTCAACTTGGTTCCCTCTTCATTTTTTAACAAGCTTGAAGAGATGGGAAAATAATGCTTGATAGTGTCACTGATTCGTGGATTTAATGAGCCCGAACTAGTACATGCTCAGTCGGTATTTTCACATTTAGAGAGTCTAAAAATTCCAAAGAAGACTCCAGGGGGGTCTTTTTTCATCCAATTTATTCTCTTGAGGCCGAAAAAGTATAAAACAAACCACAGAAGAACTCTCTTAACTTCCGAAGAAGAAAAGGTGAACCTTTTTTCGTACTTAGTCAGGGAGGTCCGAAAAAGGTTAAATTACCACCTACCCAACGCTCCTTCCAGAACAGCATAAAATAGCTTGAGTTTTACGAGTGTGAAGGAAATCAAGATCACTCGGAAAGATCCATTTGGTTACGAGAAATGGGGCTTACAACAATAAACTCGTTGCTTTGTTCTTAAGTGTTTAACGAGCATGACAAAGACACCAAGTACACTCGAAATCTTTTTCATGTTTGGGTCCAGAGCATGAAAAAGAGAAAACTCAGCTCAAACTGGGTGTTCCTTTTCTGTAAATTTAGTCCCTCAGGTCCGGAAAAGTGATAAACCTATACCCGAGAATACTCTTCTCAATTCAAAAGGAAAAAAGAGTGATCCTTTCTCGTATTATTCCACATAGTCTAAGAAAGAGATAACCTACCACCAATGCGGATGCCCGTTCACATATTCTTAACAAGCTTGAACGGATGAGTTAACTCGGCAGTCAAGTCTGTTTTGAAGGAGTCAGACCTGGGCCTAAAGAAACTCCATAAAGGCGGGGAGTCCTATAAAGGGATAGCTTGTAAAAAGAGATTCAAAAGAAGCTCTATTTGGCGTGTAAAATAGCTAAGAGGATACCCCTGAACCTGAAACAGTTGCGGCATGAGTACCAAAGAATGGCATAGGCATATAAGAAAGATACTCATGAAAAAGGGTCCTAGCCACGGAAGAAAAATGGTAAAAACAAGGGACTAATGGTGTAGAATACCATAGTCCGTGGCAAAATGTTGAATGCTAAGGTTAATGTGGAGTGAAAAGATACCAACATGTATTGGAAATAACAAAACCACCCTATTGGAGCAACAACACTTTGTAAAAAGTGATAAACCTGTTCCAAGGCACAAAGAGTATGGTATTAGTTGATTGAGATTTCAAACTATAGAAAAAGACCCACTTAAAGAAATATAATTTCTATAAATAGTTTGAAAATTAAAACAAAACTCACCATTTGAACTTTTGAGCCATAAAAAGAAAGTTTTACCCTCTACCTTTGATCGATCATTGTGGACAATTGGACCAACGAAATCGAAATCCGCCAGTTGCAGGTAAGCCTACACCCTAAGCTCTTTAGTTTGATCCAAGCAAATGTTAATTTTGAGTCTGATTTACATATTTAAAAGCATCCTAAACTGTAGCCCACTGCATACGCAGGTTGCTGATATGGAAACTCATGGATACGCATTCTATATGTGGGTTGCCTAATTAGACAGTCATGTATAGTACGTGACATGTCTAATTAGATAGTTGCGTATACTGCGTGGAGGACAAAAGGTTAAATAGGGTCAAAATTTTTGAATTTTGATATGGAAATACTGAATCAAATGACTTGTTTTTTCTAGGTAAAATATGGTTCTGGAATGGAGGGAAAGGGAGCACGAAATAATGGACCAAGCGGCGCTCCAAAGTGCACCCACTATACAGGCATTGCGGACCAGTGAGCTACTGAAATTCTTTTGTACATCACCCATGCGGGCCAATGTCTGCATACTTGAATTCATGGTCAATTATTGGGATCACGACTTGGGGATGTTCAACCTACAAGGTGAAACCTTAGAGCTTACCACTGAAGACATATATTTCATTACCGGGTTGTCACGACGAGGAGCACCGGTGAACATGGAGGGAACTGGCAGGGGCGGTGACCCCTTAAGTGTCCAAAACTATGTAGATGTGTTCTATACACCGGGTACTCAAAAAAGAGGAACCAGCGTTCCAATTGCAGATATCTGAGATTTTACACTCCAGGTATTAGCTAGCACCATTGTGAGAATATCAGGATCCTCATCTTTACATTTGGCCACAAGGAACCAAATGAGGCTGGCAGTTGACTGTTTTAGAGGTGCTCTCTATGATTGGTGCTCGGGAGTTGCCTCCATCATGAGGAGACAACTATCCGACTGCAAGAGGGGACGGCGGAAAAACTTTGGCTATGCAAGCATATTAGTGGCCTTCTTCTTCGAGAGAGTACCAACATTGAGCCCTGCCATACCTTTATCGATTAGATCTCCATGTTAGCTGAGGCTGAGCAGGTGGGGAGACATCTTCCTCCATCAAGGAGGAGGAGACTCAGTACACAGTGTCTATGATGATGACTTTTATACCTGGTGGAACGACAGCTGCCGGCATTGGAGTAGTTTCCATGTGCCAGGATGGACTTCCGAGGTGACCCCAACCTTGTCCTCCCTCCAGGAGGAACATGGGGAGAGCTAGGTAAGTAATTTTTTAGTTTTTTATCATTTTCAAATTTTTATGAATTTTTCAATTATAGATATATACATATGTACAAGTCTTAACCCTATTCATGTGTCAAAATGCAGATACTGGACCGGTCTTCCCTGAAGGGCACCCTCGCATGTTTGTTCGTCCTGTCATGGGCGAGGATCCAGGATTGATCAGGGTACTAGAGGGGAAGCTGGCCAGGCTGACCCAACGAGTACCTACTATGTGGATAGAGCATATCCCTATAGCCATGCAGGAGTCCGTAGTTGGGGTTCCACCGGTTTGGCTACGTCTTTTCAAATGAGTGGTTAGAGCATTGCTCATATATATAGATGCAGTGGAGGCTGCCGAAGCCGAGGAGGCTAAGGAAGCCAGAGTGCAGAGGGACCATGGGGACCAAGGAGGTCCTAGTGGCCAGGGCGGTCCTGTTTAGTTCTAGGAAATTTTGATGGAATATGATCCACATTTTTGTACATTTTGTATATGACGGGATCTAAGGATCATACTTGACCTATCTATGGACAGATATTTTACATATACATATATATATATATATATTGGTGTTTGTTGTCAGTTTATTTACAAATGTTTTTCATATGTTTGTTGTATATCTTATAAAATGTGTGTGAGATGCCAATCCGAAATGTAATTAGCATATGCATCAGTCAATGAATTTTTGTTTCGTGGAATATGATTGAAAGTAATAACTTCAAAATGTCTTTCCAACAAACGGATTTGCATAAACTGACGTACTAAGATAGGATTTCGTACCTGATAAGCTCGATTGAGCTAGGAAACCACCAACTGAGAGTCTAGGCGGACCTCGAGTTGGGTGATACCACGTGACAAAGCATCCCATAGGAGCTCAATGACAGCCCTATACTCAGCAACATTATTAGAAGCAGGACCTAAACAAGCGCCTCCTGCGGCAACAAGCTGTCCTGATGGAGAATAGATAACCCATGCTGTTGAAGCTAGGTTACAAGTATGATGGCTGGTGCCATCAGCGAACCCTATATACCATTCAGAAGACATCTGCAACAACCAGCAGATAATATGAAAAACAAAACTGACAACCTAATGTACATAAAAAAATACATACAATAAAATTACAAGAAAAAGTGCTAAGCCTAAGCGTTGTACTTCTTCAGGTAGAGCCCATTTCTAGGCTCAGGCAGCTTATTCCCATCAAAATCAACTAACTCATATGCGCCCTTACTTAATACCTTCGACATGACATAGGGTCCTAACCACATAGCCTTGAATTTTCCTGCCCCTAGAGGTTCTTTATCTTGGTCCCAAAGCAAGACAAGCTCCCCTTCAGAAAAAACCCTAGGTTTGACTGATTTATCATACTGAGATTTAACCCTATTTTTATGAGCCTAATTAGCAGTCAGCGCATCTCTACGCTGTTCATCAAGGTGTTCTAAATGTACCAGATGTTCCTCAAGCTCAATCGTATCAGGTAACACATGAATGGCTATCTTTAGAGATGAGATTTCACATTCAATCGGAGTAACTGCCTCCACCCCATGAATGAGTTGGAAACGAGAGAAACCCGTAGCAGTCTTTACGTTAGTTCAGTAGGTCCAAAGAGCAGGATATAACATGATGTACCAGTTAGAGTGGGCTGCATCAATTGTATGTTTAAGGATAGTTTTTAAATTCTTGTTGACAGCCTCAACCTGACCGTTTGCTTGCGGATAGTATGGAGAAGAATGTTCTTGTCTGAATCCGAGCATGATAGTCAGTTCCGTCATCATGTTATTTTGAAAATGACTGCCATGGTTAATGACAATCACTTTGGGTATACCAAATCGTGCAATAATCTAATTTAATACAAAGAAAGTTGTTGTTTCCCCATCGACTTTGAAAGTAGGCATTGCCTCTGACCATTTTGTAAAATAGTCAACAGCGACAATGATGTATTTATTCACCCCAGCCGAGGCTGGGTTGCATGTCACATAATCAATCCCCCATTTCATGAAGGGGCCTACCGAGACAATGGGAAATAATGGAGCAGGATGTGACCACATTTTCCTGGTGTAAAGCTGACATGGATGACAGCGCTTCATTGATTTCACGCAATCTTTAAAGATTGTGGGCCAAAAATAACTGACACGCAATATCTTCTGGGTCGTTTCTAACCCAGATAAATGACCCCCACACGCTCCGCTGTGGGAATCATTTAGTACAATCTCTGCTTCCTCATGAGTAAGACAACGACGCAAAATGGAATATACTCCTCGTCAATATAATGTATCTCCTATAATGAGGTAGTTCTTGGCATGTAGGCGTAATTTACGTCGTTTCTCCCTAGAGGAAGCTGCAAAATACTTCAAAGTCTGGAGATATATAAGAATATCTCCGTACCAAGGATCAAAGGTGGATATTAGGAAGATGTGCTCATCTGGGAATGAGTCATCTTCAACCACTACATCTTCTTTAGTAGGAAATTCTGCTATAAGCTCAGCAAAAACTAAGGACTTCTTAGACTTAGCGGATTGGAAATCCAAGTCAAACTCTTGGAGAATGACTATCCATTTGTTAAATTTTCCCCCAACAATACGTCGGGATAAAACATATTGGAACGGATTCACATCCGATACTACCATGGTGGTCCTCAGTAAAATGTAGTGACGTAACCTCTGCATAGCATAAACAGCTGCTAAGGCTAATTTCTCAATGTGGGAGTATCTAATTTCAAGTCCGACCAAAGCATGACTAAGGTAATAAACGACATGCTCAACAAGCTTATCATCCTCCTGGACTAGTAGTACCCCAATGTCGACTCCGACGCGGCCAGATATAATATAAAATCCCTAGAATAATCTGGTGGACGTAATAAGGGTGCCGACAACAAAGCTGTTTTCAATGCCTCGAATGCAAGTTGTGCGGTTTCATCCCATACAAATGGGGTGTCCTGTTTGAGCAGGCGCATGAAACCCTTAGTGATATTGGCATAATTAAAAATAAAACATCAAAGAAAGTTATACTTTCCTTGCACGCTTTGAAGTTGCCTGATACAACGAGGAGGAGGAAAATTTACAATGGCCTCAACTTTCAATGGATCCACCTGGATGCCTCTACTAGAGACAATGAATCCGAGTAATCTTCCTAACTCGACGCAGAATACACACTTGTGGGGATTCAAGCGAATATTATAATATATGCATCTTTCAAATATCAACCATAAATGATCTGGATGTTGGATCCTCTTACGAGAATGTGTGGGCAGATCATCAAGGTATGGTTCGACAATGGCTTTAATGTCATGAAAAGCAAAGTTCATAGCCCATTGAAAGGTTGCCCCAGCATTTTTCAATCCAAAGGGCATTTTCTTATACACAAATGTACCCCAAGGGAAAATGAAAGCAGTTTTATGTTGGTCTTCCAGTTTTATTTGAATTTGATTGTATCCGGAGAAACCATCTATAAATGAAAACACCTCACTTTCTGCACAAGCATCTATGATCTGGTCTATAAATGGTGTAGGATAGTTGTCCTTAGGACAGGCTTTATTGAGGTCTCTAAATTCTGTACAAACGTGAATAGTCCCTTGCTTTTTATCAACAGGAACAGGGTTGGACACCCGTTCAGTCAAAGCGATGGGATATATAAAACCAGCCTTCGACAGCTTTTCAACTTCTGCCTTCACAGCCACCGCTTTGCATGGGTTCATGGGTCTTAATTTTTGTCGAACTAGCTTGGCATTAGGATATGTTTGGATTTCATGTTCAACAATTGATGGATCTATGCCTAGCATCTCCTCATATGACTAGGCAAAGACATCACGGAATTCCTTAAAAAGGGCAGTATAGATGGAAATCTCTTTAGGAGAGCAGTTTGCACCTATATATATGTTCTCCACGACATCAGGGTTTACAGAGATGTTAATAGGTATAGTGGTGGAAATATTTTCCATATTCCCCTCGGCAAACATTCCTTCCCTAGGCAAGGGATTGATAGGTATATCAACATCTTCTGACAATCTCACTCGAAACTCTCGGTTTTCTATTCTACTTAGTTCTGGAAGAAAATAGGATCGATGATGAATATCTTCACAAATCTTATCATGTCCACTCATGGCTTCCAGAATAGCTTCATCGGAAGGTAAAACCATGTCTAAACAATATATAGAATGTGAAGAGTTTTCCACCCAAACGGGAAAATAGACTTCTTCTAGATCTTCCGAGACTGTTAGAGGATCTGGAATGGGATCAATAGTGGCTTGAGTGATGGCTTGATAAGCTACCTCCACTACCGATAAGGGCACTTCCAGTTCATGTGGGGTTGGGAGAACCCAAGGATCGGTCCTATCGACAACTGTAGCTATGGACTTCCCCACACTAGTAGAACCAATGTAATTAACTGGGGCTGGAAGATCAAATGTGCCCATCAGTGATGTGTACATTCCAGCCCCCAAGCTCTGTGCAACAAGTTTGACCTGATCACCCAATGGCACAGCGGACTCACTAGACTCTAAACGACCTTTTCAGGTAAAATCAAGTTGATCAATAGTAATCAACTTGCCCTCATGTGGAAAAACCACTACACGAAGAATGACCGATGCAATAGCAGACATCGCATAAGTCCAACTCCTTCCCAGAAGCAGATTGTAGTCCAAAGGAGCATCAATCACTTCTACTTCAACAGACACTGCTTTTCCTACCAACTTAATCTCAAAAGCTGGTAGGATACCATGCGGACGGAAGGATCTTCCATCAAAAGCAGTAAGTAAAGTGTTTGATGGGACCATTTCTGGGGATCTAAGAGCTTTCCAACAGGTCAAGGACATAACACATGTAGAGGCCCCCTCATCAACAACTGCCCTTCCAATGGTCTTACCACCATGGATGACATCTATTGATAGGGGTACATGGTAAGGCACGTGAATTTTAACATCAAATAAATAAAATTTCACCATGAGACTCGAAGAGTCCATGCTGCCTAAAGCTGCTAAGAGGGCATCCCTTCGAGCAGGACAACTCTGTAACACCTCTAAAGTTGACATTGCACACGGGGTTTGAGCTAAGTCTTCAACCACAGAGTAGTTCGAAGCATCCCTAGCATTGGGGTTATGCAAGGTCTTCTTGAAGACACCTTTTGGTATCTTCGACATAGTTTCAGCAGGCTTCTCTATTGTGAGAGGGTTAGAAGTTTCACCTACAGCTTTACCCTTCTAAGGAGTCTCTTTCTCATAGTTTTTGTTCCTTGTCTGCAACAAATTCGAATATCGAACCATGTTGATATAGTTTGGGTCAAGGGCAGTTTGAGTGCCCCCTGCTACGTTAGAAGTTGAAGCAGAGTTTTGTCCTTGGGGAAAAGGATCCTTTAGGACAGCCGGTTGTTGAGCTTTAAGCAGCTTCTGGGCTTGATCCATAAGGGGACAAAGGTGAGTAAAGTGGTCCTCTTGGCACAAATTACAAGGGAACTTGACCTTCTTCTTTTCTTTCTTTCCCCCATCAGCATTGTTCGCGGGCTTTTGCTTGTTTTGGTTTCCCTCTCCCTTCTTACCTTTCTTTTTCTTCCCGCCGGGCTGCTGATTGCCCTTCTGAGAGATTTGTGCAAAAACATTTGCACTCTGGGGGGAGGGGGCTGCCTTTGCCGCCTCCGCCATAGACTGCTTGACAGACAACTAGTGAAGTTGCTTAGCCAAAGACTCTATGGTGGGAGAGTTGACGGACCCAACCACACCATCAGCATGGGGTCCAGGCTTAGGCTTCTCCGCATCGTGCGAAGGCCTCGGTGCCTCAGGGATAATCTCATATAAGATCCCAGATTGTGAATAAATCAAATCCAGTTGTTGGGCCCTAAGAATGGCTTCTTCTTCATTCATCACTCCTGAGGTGGATACATCCTTAGATATGTATGGCAACAGGGATTTAAGGAACCACTCTAAAAGGAACTCAAGAGGGATTGTGGCTTTTATAAGGCTCTTTCGCCTTCTCCACTCTTGGATGTGATCCGAGATGTGGGTAGCCTTGTTTTGTCTAAAAGTAGACAACAAGTCCGTTCCCAAATCATATCGGACGGGAAGCTAAAAGTGGCTAAGAAATGCACTAGCCAAGTCCCAGAAACTACTGAAAGCAGCAGAAGGCAATTCAATATACCATTTTGCCACAGTACCTGTCAAGGTCCTCTAGAACAGCCTCAACCTAATTGAAACAGCCTCAACCTAATTGAATCTTCACCAACTTTGCCTTCGAACTTAGGGATGTCCGATGGAAATTTGGTGGGAATAGGTGGCCACAAGGGGTCATGCCTCACCAGGTCATTCATCAATTTTGACAAATCTGGCAAGTTTAAAGTTTCCAGGAATGGAAGTTTGGGTCGAACTGGAGTACTAAATGTGCCATCTTGGGGATTAGAGGGACCTTCCCCTGAATGCCCATGGGTAAAAGTGGGGTTGCCCCCTGACATCGGTTGTGAAGTGGGAAGATTGCTCTGAAATGGATTCCATCCGTAAGCCACAGGATTGTGTGTGGGAGGTGCAGTGTAAGAATTTTGGGCCGTCCCCATAGAAGCAGGGGTCTGAAAGATAGGAGCAGGTATCCCTCCGCTAAACAATGAAAAGGGAGAGCTCGTGTAAGGGACCGAAATTGGAGTTTGGAAACTTTTCCCATAAGAGGTGTTGCTCCCAAACTGCACTCCTACATAGGAAGGAGATGGACCTACATATGGACTGGATGGGGGAATATGCCCCCCATTCCAAGGAAATCCTTGAACAAACACCGAGGATCCTACCGGACCACTCTGGGTAGTATATGGAAAGGAAGAAGGAATAGTAGGTATACTGGGGATCCCAGTAACCATGTCACCAGAAGTACCTGCTATGTTTGAGTGAATCAGTGGTTGAACCACCCGACTCGCTGGACTCAAAGGTGTAGAAGGTAGACTAGATCTAGGGGCACTTACCGGGGGAGGTAGTACCCCTTCAACCGAAAGGGTTGAGGTGAACACAAAAGGAATTTCTTCCACAGAAGACATGATCCTACCCATAGGGACACCTGATACAGGTGAATCAAAAGGTCTAACCTGAACGATCACAGGATCATTTAAATCAGTCAAGGGGGTGTTAAAATTTCTTGCAAACTCGTCAGTCTGCAATTCTTCTATCTCAACTATATCAAGATCAAAATGGTTAGCTATCAGTTTTGGTTCACCAAGAACTTCACTTATTCCTACCGGTTCAAATGAATCGTCAGTGTCTAATCTCTGCCTTTGAGGTAGAGGTGGAGGCTCCAATGTGGTGAGAGGAGGAAGGTTTCTCAACCTTCTTGACCTTATAAAAGGTTGGTCCTCCAGAATTAAAAAATTTGACAAATCACACCCTATGGCCAACTAAACACAGGCAAAACCACAAAGCATACACTATAAAAATCCTAAAGCCTCAAGCAATCAATCCAGGGTAAAAGATATACTTTCCCAAAGAAAGCTGATGAACGATTACTTGGTGCCCTTGAAGTGGTTCTTAGGCACAAGTGGAGGAATCACCCAACCTCCCTCCTAAAATTTCAACAAGGGTTACCTTCCAAGCCCATTCAAGGTGAACCAGAAATAGCCTTCTGGTTTACCTAGGTATGAACCCTAAAAGACAAGAGACTAAAAGCTACCTTAGCTATACCAACAGTCTGGGGGGACAGTCGCAAGCCTGACTCGTACGCATGGGCAGGGTAGCTGAGCCAGAAACTCTGTCTAGGACAGAATCCCCAGATGCATAAAAGTCCTAATCTACGCTTTGACAAGGATTCGGAGGGTTATCTCCTCTATCCAAGCCTCCACGCGGCCTCGTGCTTAGCTCCTGTTTGAGAGGAGCTTCCCAGATATAGTCGATAAAGTCAAGGATTTACCTAAAGAAAGGTCGACTACGTCTGAGTTTTATAACTTGTGGGAAGTTTACACTTCCTAGCCCACAAGTCTAGCCTAATCTAGTAGGTGAAAGGCCCCTAAAAACAAAAGATTACTAATAAATTTTAATTATGCGTTCATTTTAAAGGGTTGTTTCTTACTCAAGAGGAAATGGAGTGATATACTTATGGTGTTTTTGACTCAATAAGAAATAAATAAAAATAAATGTGTATTCAAAGCAAAATTACCACTATTTAAAGCAAACTTCTTTTATTTTTTGCAAATAAGTATTGATGAAATGAATGCAACGATAAAAGAAACTAAGCCTATATTTTTTGTAGCTTTTGAGATTATATTTTTAAACTGAAATAAACACTACTTATGCAAAAAGAAAAAATGCAAAAGCTTGACAATGTTTTATTTTCACTTTTAAAAATGTTCAAAACTCTACCATGCACCTAAAATGCACTATACTTGAGTAAAATTGAATCTTATAAACTGTATAAAAGCAACAAACTGAAGCAAACAGGCTAACAGAACCAAAAGACAACTAACAAAGGAAGGCTAGGAACCCTAGCTTGGGTGCACACAATGACAAAAATCACTGTAAACTTAATAAAGGCAAGTGACCACCAACTGCTATCAAAGGATAGACTGGAAAAACAATGCCCAAGACCCTGATCACTGATCTAGACAGAGACTCTTCACCCTATAATCCCAAACAGGCCAAGCTACTTCAGCATGCAAACAGAAAATAAGCCAAGCAAATGAACCCAAGAGCTTTCGAAAAAGCACAAAGTGTGGTCACCAAAGGTATTCAGACAAGCAGCACAGTATTCATCAAGAAAATCAACTCATAAACAGGAATTATGCAAAGACAAGGACATGCAAACCTTAACTTAAAAAATCCCTATTCCTAGGCATATACGCTACTATATAGAAGGGCAACCCGCGTATGATACGCGACTATCCAAGAGAGCAACCCACATATTCAAGCCTCTATACGCGACTATGCAGAAGAGCAACCCGCGTATGGGTACAAATTTTTTCTCAAAAAACAAGAAAAATTCACAAGGCTTTCAAATACTGAGGCAAGTAAGAACCAGGATAAAAAACCACACACCAATTTCAAAGCAAAGACTGGTCAGGGGTGACAGAAACAACCTACAGCAGTCTGGGCTCCCCAGCAGAGTCGCCAGTTCTGTTGTACAGGAATAAACACCTTATAATCGAAGGTCTGGGGTTACCAACATACTCAATAAACTTGCAGACAATTGACTCTAGAGTGCAGTAAAGGAAATAGGAGGATGAGAAAGACTTACCTGATACACGACGGTTGATCCTAGCTTGTCCTCTTCCACTCTGCTTCTCCTCCAAAGTCTTCAGGGATGCTTTCTCCTTCACCTGTCAAGATTCAATCTTCCAAATACAAGATGATTCATATATATAAACAAGTTAGATAAATCATATACAAAATGCTGAAACATAAACATTTATCAAACCACAATACATGAGATACATTCAAGACACATATGGAAGAAGGATTCTCTTTATTATCAATAATGAAGAAGTTCATATTACAACCCCACGCCTGAGACAAGGACTCCTCTGCAGCCAAAGGATTCTGAGTTCCACTGCTCCAAAGACTTCTGTATAAACTCCACCATCATAACTTTGCTCTCCAAGTGTATGTACCAAACACCCTCCCCAAGGCCTATATTTATACATGGTGAAATAAGGAAGTTTCGAAGGTTGAGGAGGTTGAGACAGTTAAGGAGATTAAGGTAAATGGATTAACTAATCTCAAGTAATCGCGTGTTTTTATTTTTAATGTCAAAGGGACATATACACGGGTATCAAGACTGACAATTCACGGATGATCTGCTAGTTTCTATGAGAGCAACCCACGTATACATCCATACGCGACATGCAACAACCGACACTCGTGGATGATCCGCGAGTTGCATATATAAGGAGTCACGTATATGACTTGACATAGCTAAAGGGTAAAAATAACCAGCTGGATGGATGATGAATGTAGTTCATAATAATCCCATATATAGTGTTTTGGGCAACCCTCAATCCATAGATGTCCTTTTGTGTGCCAACATGAGGGATGTCGGCACTCGAACGGAGAGGTGCCATTCAGGTGGATAACACCTGCTCAAAAGACAATTCTAACAACCTAACTCTTTGAAAAGTACAAAGAAGCACAAGATTAATAATGGTGTAGACTCGATTAAGTTGTTAGACAACCAATTCAGAATCTAGATAAACCCTAATTTCTCTTACATCAAAATCTAGGGCCTCTGTCAATAATCCAACCACGGCTTGGTATTTCGCTAGATTATTGGTGGAGGAACCTAAAAAAACACCCCTTGAACTCACCAGCTCACTTGTAAGAGAGTAGAGTACCTAGGATGCTGATGCAATATTAAGTGTATATAGATGAGCACCATCGACAAAACCAGTGTAGGAAGTCATCTGTCCATTAGACAAAAGACATTCATAAGTAGGGTTTTATCAAAAACAAATTTCAAATCACACAAAAGACACCTCTCAAAGCTTGATACACACAGCAAACTATAAACAATATGTACAAAGATCCTATGTTAGATGACCTAGTCATAGTATCTTTTGAGGTAGAGCCCATTCTGGGGCTCTCCCAAAGGTATCCCATCGTAATCAACCAATTCATATGCCCCTTTTTCTAAACACGACTAAAAATATAGGGCCCATGCCACATAGAATCGAATTTACCTATCCCCAGCTTATCATGCTTCTGGTCATAGGTTAAGAATAGATCTCCTTCATGGAAGGAATGAGGTTGGACAGTCCTATCGTATTGGATTTTCATTCTCCGTTTATGCGCCCCATTGGCTAAGGTAGCATCCCATCAACTTTCATCAATTTTGTTCAGATACATGAGTCTTTCTTCATCTATAGTGGTATTGGGTAATAGTTCCATAGCAAGTTTTAAAGAAGGGATCTCACATTCTATCGGGAGGGTAGATTCTAGTCTATATACTATTTGGAAAGGTGTGAAACCGATGGATGTTTTGACAGTACTCCTATAGGCCCAGAGTGCAGAAAAAAGCTATAAATGCCAATTTGACTTGGCTTGCCCTACCAACCACTAAAGCATTGTTTTTAATACTTTGTTTATAGCATCAACCTGGCCATTGGCCTGAGGATAGTATGGTGTAGATTTATCGTGACAAAACCCTAATTTTACACTAAGCTCTGCCATCATCTTGTTTTGAAAATGCGGCCCATGATCGGTCACAATGGCCCTAGGAATCTCGAATGTAGCAATGATATGATTGAATAAGAATAGTGCAGCAGTCTTGCTATCTTTGGCATATGTGGGCATTTCCTCAGCCCATTTTGTGAAATAGTCCATAGCCACAATAATGTAGCCATGCTCCCAGATTGAGGTAGGTCTACAGTGCACTAATTCTATGCCCATTTTGCAAAGGGGCCAACTACTACAACTAGATGAAGCGGAGCTAGATGTGTGCATTTCTTAGGAGTAAAAATTTGACATGTTGAGCATTTCTTGACTATTTCAATACAATATTTGAAAATGGAAGGCCAGAAATACTCGGCACATAAGATTTTCTGGGCAGTAGCCAACCCAAAGTGTTGACCGCCACAAGCTCCAACATGGAAATCATTCGGAACAATATCAACCTCTTCATGTGTAAGGAAACGTTGTAAGATAGAGTCAACACCATGGTGATATAGGGCATCATTCAAGATAAGATAGAATTTATCCTGGCAGTGAATGCGACGACGTTCATCTCGAGAGGTAGTAGGTGGGTATCGTAAGGTCTAGAGATACAAAATGATATCTCTGTACCATGGATCAGTCTTGCTAATGAGAAACAATGATTCATCTGGAAATGAATCAAAGGGATCTGTAGTCTCAGTAGTATGGGGAAGGTCACATATAAGCTCTGTAAAGATGAGAGACTTCTTGGAAGTACTTTTGTTGAATTCTACCTCAAACTCTTGGAGAATCACGATCCAACGTGAGTATTTTCCCCCGAGCACTTGACATGTAAGAATGCAGTACATGGTGCTAGAATCTGTGTAAACAATGGTGGTGTGGAGAAAAATATAATGGCGTAACTTCTAGACTGCGATGACCATGGCCAGAGCAAGTTTCTCCACATGTGAGTGTCAAGTTTTAGAGTCAAGAAGGCTCTTACTAGCATAATAAATCACATGTTCTTAGCCATGTTCATCTGTTTGGACAAGGACCATGCCTATAGTAGACAATGATGCAGCCACATACAAGGAATAGTCCTTAGCATAATTTGGTGGTTGCAGTACTGGTGCATGGGTAAGTGCATGTTTAAGATTATCAAATGTGCGTTGTGCGAAATCATCCTAGACAAAAGTTGTCACATGCCCCAATTTTGCAAAATAATATTATCTTATTTGATTTTATTCCAAGACATTATGTTAAATTTTATGCTAAGTTGTAAATGATGACTCAGCAGAGTCAAGGATATTGAATGTAATTCTGAATATTTTAATTATAAATAAATAAAAGTGGAGACAACAGCTTGGGAGAGCTGTTAAAAAGAGTGTTACTGGTCAAGTTGGTGGAGGAGACTGGGTGGAGAGCAAATAGACAAGTGGCAGCATCCTCAAACACTTCCAATGTTGGAGGTGGAAACCTCCCTACATTTGGGGTAATGATCCCCCAAGAAAGTGGGATCAGAGCAGGTGGCTCAATTAATGACAACTAACCCAAAAAGACCTAGGAAATCTTAATAGAAAATCCCATTGAAGAGAGCTGAGGCTGCTCATTCCAGGAGGAGAATCATTCAGGTGAATTTACTTCAAAGGATTTCATTGGGAAGGGAATTTGTGGAAGGTGTTTGAGGGATAAACTACAGAAAGTGATCTAGTGAAACTTTTCAGCTGAAGGATCTTGCTGCTGAGTGCAGAGTTAGTACTAAGTCATTGGACTATTATTTTGTTGCTTGCTCCACCAGTCCTCATCCAAGGAGACCAGGAATAGGCTCGGGGGTCCTAAGAAGACGTTGTTTGAGTGCTCTCCAGGAGTTGGTAGGAAGGAACGGCCTCCCAACGTTGTTGTCGTCCATCTTTAAACAGGTTCTACAGTCTTTTATTTACTGTGTTAAAAGCTTATATTTGAGAATGAATGATTACATGTTTTGTATTGAACTGATAGAGCTAGTAACCCTTTAGTTATTTGAATATTGAATCTGTAATTGATGAAAATAATCCTAACCTGTGTTTTTCCCCATCTATAATAGACCAGACCATACTCTAGCACAGGCAGTGTGTTTAAAATAGATGAAGATATGATAGGAATCTTAAATGAGTAGATGTATTATGCATTTCATTATATCAGCGTAACTTATTTCTGTATGAAGACTATTATCAGCAAAGAACAATAACCTATTCTTATATTTTCTTGTTAACCAGATTATGTAGGTAAGTACATTAGAAAAATAAATAGAAATAACTCAACACAGGTAGAAGGATATTTTTTATAAATACTCTAATAGGAAATAGATTATGCTATACATAGTATCTTATTCTTTTTATCGAATTTAAATTATGCAGGATGGTAATCTGTACTATGTCACATGTTTATTTTCCTTTTATCATACTTATTAACCTGTTGCTTATGCAGTAGAAGAAATAAACCTAAACTACTTGTTTACTTTCAGTTTAAACAAAGGTATCAGATACTAAATCTAGTTTACTAGAATTCATAATAGTTTAAAAACTAACAGATACTACTAACTCAGGATAGTGATATGAAAAATAATTATGGTATTAAGATAGAAAATATAAATACTTAGTTTAATTAATTATATTGTTAACTAACTAAGAGAATTAGTTACTATAAATCGAAAGGGTTTTTGGAAAAGAATTATTCTTTTATTTTAAAAAAAATAGACTCATTACTAAATTAATGTTTACGAGTAATCCTACTAAAACCCTAGATAACAATTTAGAAAAGCAATAAGAACTTAATAAATTAACATTGCATATCTATGTAAGAACTATACTGCAAATATTAACAGGTTTATATTTCTGCAAAAGAGAACTATAGGGTCGAACCCTAGTTTAATAATACCCTTGTTCTAATAAAAACAACCAAGACATAATCTAGTGGTTGGATTTTATGTACAAGCATAAGCAAATAAACTGTTACAGATTATGCATGTAAAGGAATAATGACAGGGTCGTAACCCTTATTTCATTTCTTAGTAAGTTAACCAAAATAATACTATTGGATGAACTAAACTAATACAAATTAGTCACAGTCTTTATAAAATAAGTGTATTCACAAATATGAGCTTAAGTATTTATATTAAATACAGATAATAATATTACATAAATAATATCGTTTATAAATTAATAAGTCTTTAAACAAAAGGAAGGAATCTTAAAGTAAGAACTAGAGTTTAATTCATTAAACCCTAACCTGAAAATCCTTGAGTACTGAAATGGTTTAAAATCCTATTAACAATAATCTAATCTATTTATTAACAATACAGAAAATATTTTTTTACAAGTTAAATAGGGTTAAAACCCTAGCTCGTAATTCTGAACTGAAATTACTTAATTTTCTTTAAAATATACAAAACCATTACAGTAGTAACCCAAGATAAGTAGTAAACTTAGTTCTTTTTATATAACCATTAAAAGAACAATTTAAATTCATTTACAAAGAGATAAAATACAAAAACATAAAGGAGAACGAACTTAACTTACAGACAGATTGTCTTAAGATATTTACATTATAATAACGAGCCCCCAATTAGAAGTCAAAACTTTACCAATGTACAAAAAGAAACTCAGCAAAAAGCTGAATACCCATATCTTCTATGGAGTATGGACAGTATTAACAAATTTTACAAAACTGTAAGTTCAACCCTACTACGAGAGGAGAGCTTTACAAGACATAGTTTAAAACCGAAGTCACCTTGCAAACAACAAGGGTTTAAATCAAAATAAAATTTATAAAAATGAAGGACAGCAACCCAATACTGGATGCAACATGGCCGAGACCTTCTCCAACCGCAAGAGTCTGTACAAGCATGGGAAACCATATTCGAAACCGGAGCTTACCATGAACGTTTCGTGGAGCCTTTTAAACAGCACAACGACCAACCTTGGAGACGAGCCAACCTACATTATGAGAACCAAAGTTATTTAAAATCAGAAAAACCTTATGCAAAATATAACAATAAACAGTAATAGCTCTTAATTATTATTTTTACTTACCTTAACTGGAAGTGAAAATGATGGAGCCCCAGACAAACAGTAACACCACGAACAACACTAAAAGGAGCCAAACCCTCATTCTCACCGAGGATGGAGACAACGGGACTCTGGTGTTTTTCACAACTATCAGCAGAGGTGGGGGTATGCCTAAGCAAAGGCAGCGAATAATTCAATTAGCGTGGAGTCGGACTGTTACCATCATACAGGTAGGAAAACAAAAACCCTGCGATGAAGGAGCTTTGCAATCACACACAATAAGCACAAGCTTTCACCAATGACAGACTACGATAGAAGGACAGAAAAAGACGACATAGGTGGACGGTAAATCCATGCTCAAGGAGGGCAGTGAAATCTGACCAAAAGAAAGAAATTGCAGTGAAGGAAAACAATAGAACCCAACTCAAGGGAGTAAGACACGACAAACACCAACAAGGGAGTCTCTGCAACTCATGGCTGCCATGGGAGCTTGCAGAGCATCCCACAAGGCCGACGCAAATGTCATAAATCAAATAAGCCAAGGGTTAGGGTTGACGAATATATAAGCAACCAGTGCATGGCCAAGAAACTTCCACGTGGCCACATCAATTTAATCATGTAGTGGGTCGACTTTCCCTAGTCACCTGCATTTCATCACAATCATTTAATCACCCAATGATTTCATCAAATAGCATATGATCTCTATAGTTTGCATGGGATTCACACATTATGATAATTGTTTAACGTTAAACATTTAGCTCATCACTGGCATGGGTTTGCAACATTATTATAATGTTGACTTACCACATAACATAATCCTTTAGCCTCGTAACCCAAAAGAAATACATTATATAATTCATCAATAACCAATGTTATGAGATATCTCTAGTAAAAGCTAGTGAGGATTATGTTTCCTTTTACATAGTAATTTATACTAATGAGTATCGTGGGGAGATATTACAAAATTATATTAACATTATCGTTAGTTATATGCATAGTGTATATGGGAGTATTAACTCTTTTTTAATAATTACAAACCATTCAAGCTTAATAGTAATATCATCATTGTGAAGTAGGGTGTAATAACTAAGTTGTTACTTATAGTATTTTATGTTAAATTATGAAGTCATTGACTTATAAACAGTTTAATGAATAGTGTAAGAATAACTGTCTTTTAGTTCCAGTTCTTTTCATGGTGGTGTAAATAATTACACAGTTTTCAACTTGAGTAATTTGCATAGTGTCGTTTGGGTAGGACCATAAGTATTATGCAAATGTAACACTAATAAAACCCTTTTATGTTGATAAACAAATAGTTATGCACATTTTTAAATCTTAGAAACTAGCCAAGTTTTGATAACAAACTATGTAATGGCAAAGTGAAATGTAAGAACATTTCCCTATGAACTCTTTTACATAATACAGATCCATGAAATCTTATCTTAGACGTTGTGGTAGTTTCTCATTACTTGGATTATAGTTTTACATTCTTACCAAATTAATAAGGTTAACATAAGATTAAACAATTGGCTCGATAAGAAAAACACCAACCCTGGAAGTTGTTCTTAGTTAGAACCTAATACAAGAAATATAATATAGAATTGTTAGGGTATGCATTTTTGAAAATAAAGAATATCAAGCAGATAAAATAAACTGCTCAGAACCAACGAAAGCGGTACTGTTGCTACATACTCTATAGGGAGAAATACAATCATCTGAACTTTGTTTACAAAAGCAACAGAAGAAAACAAACTGTGTTACCTTATGGAAGTAGGTTGGATTACAGCAGCTTATAATCTAATCTTATTAATTGTAAATAGAAATATTGCAGGATGCTTTATGAATTTAAAGACAATACTCGCTCATTTATACCTGTAAACCTGTAAGAACAAATAATGCATCTACGTTAGCATAAATGCTAAGTAAGCCCCAGAATTCAAAGTCAGATTCCACCTATTGTCATAAATAGAACTCATCAGTAAACCAAATATAGAATTAATGTGCAAGATAAATTTAAGATTGTGTTAATAAGAAAACTGTTGAGTTAACATAATTGAGTTTATGCAAATTAATCTATTAGTTGTTTCTCTTTTTGCTAACCATTAATTGTTAATAAACTGCAGTCTCAACATTTTATGTTATTTCAAAATTTTAAATTTTCGTGATTATTGAGTTTTGACAAAAGGGGTATCTTTCTTGATTAACTTCATGAAACTATGTGTCCTTTCTGCATAATTGCAGACAAAACGACGTAGAAAGTTTTCCTTCCCTTGCAAACTTTGGAGTTCAGTTACGTTCATGGGAGCAGGTAAGATAGCTTCAATTTTCAAGGGATATATGGGGATACCATCTTTGGAAACAATAAAACCAAGAAGTCGGACATCTTCTACACAAAAAACACATTTATGGGGATTTAGACGAATATTAAAATAATAGCATCGAAGAAACACGGCTCTCACATGATCGACATGAATATCCTGCTGCTTGGAATGAGTAGGTAGGTCATCAAAATAGGGTTCCATAACATGTTTAATGTCATGAAAAGCATATGACATGGCACATTCGAATGTCGCGCTAGCGTTCTTTACACCGAAAGGCAGTTTTCGATAAGAAAATGTTCCCCAAGGGAAAATGAATGCCATCTTGTGTTGGTCTGATGGGAGAATTTCAATATTATTATAGCCATAGAAGCCATCCATAAAGGAAAAAATAGCACTTCCGGCATAGTTATCAATTATCTGATCGATATAGGGAGTGGGGAAGTTGTCTTTTGGACAAGCTCGATTCAAATACCTAGAATTGATACAAACCCTAATAGTACCCTGTTTTTTTGTTCTAGGGACTATGTTGGACACCCATTTAGTTAATGGTACGGGGTAAATGAAACCAGCCCTGAGAAGTTTCTCAAATTCTTCTTTAATAACGACTTCTTTTCTTGGATGAACCTGTCATAGTTTCTGATGGATGGGCTTGGCATCCGAGTAAGTTTTGATTTCATGAAAAACAATAGAGGGATCAATCCTTGGAATTTCTTCATATGTCCATGCGAAGACATCTCTAAATTCCTTAAAAAGTGTCAAGTATGTTTTAACCTCTTCAAGTGAAGAGTTCTTTTTGATGAAAATGTTTTCCGAAACGCTAGGTTTCACTGATATGTCCACAAGCATAGTTTTTGTAATGTTGCATAAGTTTCCCTTAGAATCGGCACTGCAAGTGAGGATCGGAGACTGAGGGTTGGGACTATATCAAATGAAATTGTAGAGGTGAAGTGGGCTTCTACCATATGGAAATGGGGAAGGAAAGAGGATCTGTGGTGATAATCTTCCCAAGTCATCTCGTCTAACGACAAACTTCCATAATAGATTCATCTGTTGGAAGTGTGTGTGAAAGATAATATAGAGATGGGGAAGGGTTATCAAGCCAATATGGCATATGATAGCGATTTGAGGCCACCAACAAGTGGTCATTGGTGGGGGAATCATCGGTATCTTGGATTGCATTGTAAACTTCCTCTAAAGGGTAAAAGGATGTGGATTCATCAACAATTTCTTTTCCTTTGTCTGTATGAGAGGTATAAATCATGTTAATAGATGCAGTTTGCAAAGTAGGAGGAGGATCAAATGAGGAAAAAACTCCCATTAGTGAAGAATATTTGATAAGACCTACTCCAATGTCCTTATACTGTGGAGCATTCAGGAGCAGAACGCTATTTGCATTATTTTTAATGATACTAGGTGTGATGAAATCTAACTGATCAACAGTAACAATCTTGCCTTGGAATGGGAACTAGACGATCCAAAAAATGGTTAATGCTATAGCTTGCATAGCATAAAACCAGTTACGACCTAGGAGTACGTTGTAATCCAAAGGGGTATCGATGACTTCAATATGAATGGACTGACTTGCCCCCCAATTCAACATGGATGGCAGGTAGTAATCCATAGGGTTGAAATCCGTGACCATCAAAAGCCTTAAGAGTGGTAGGTGAACGGCTGATTTTTGAAGATCCAATGGCTCTCCAACAAGATAAAGAAATAACTGATGTAGAGGCACCCTCGTCCAAAACGGTATGATGGATAGTATTTCCAGCAATCATGGTAGCAATCTGGAAAGCTAACTGATGTGAGAGTCTCGTCTTGAAATCATCCAGTTTGGAAGCGATGATATTACTATTCTTGGGATCCATAGCTCCAAGGGCAGTAAGCAAATTTTTTCGTTGATTTGGGCAAGTTTGGAGTACCTCTAATGCCGACATAGTGCAGGGTGCCTAGGCCAAATCTTCAATAATATTATAATATTGGGAGGCACGAACATTAGGATTGATTATGGACTTACATAGAGTGCCCTTTGGTGGACGGAAAATTTCTTCAGGTATAGGTTTTTCAATATGAATACCATTATTAGGAGGAAGTGTGGAAGTTGAAGGTTTTTAAGATGGAATATAATCAGGTTTCTTTTCTGAAGGAGGGTCATAACTGTGTGTTCTTGTATTCAAGTTCACCATTTCACTAGACATCATATGAAATTCATTAGTGGATGAAGAAGTTTCGTTCAAGGAATTATGATCAATTAACTGTTGTTGGGAAGGGAAAGGATCTTTCAAAACAGCTAGGGTGGGTGAAGCTTTTAAAAATTTACCAACTTCCTCACGACGAGGACATTCTTTTGTAAAATGATCACCTCCGTAGATTAAGAAAGGATACTTTACCTTTCTCTTTCCTTTTGAATCATTATCTGGATTCTGTGTTTTATTTCCTTCCTATTGGTTATCAGGTTTTTTAGATTTATTTTTCTCTTTTTTTCTTTTTGCCCGAAGATTCAATTTATTGGACCGCGTTTACTTTAGTGGAAGCAACAGGAGAGGATGCAATTTTGGTAGATGGTACTAGTTGATTTGATGGAGTAGTGGCTTGATTTTGTTTCTTGGAAGGTTTAGCCACTATTTGTGTTTGAACTGAACCAAGTATGCCATTAACAGGTGGTTCAATTGCGGGTCTAGATGGATCTATTGTAAGCCAAGGAGCATGTGGAATCAGGTCATACAAAGTACCTGACTGGGAGTAAACCAAGTCTAGGTATTGAGCGCGGCTAATAGCTTTCTCCTCAGTAACAACGCCTCCCTTGGAAACATATCTAGCAATAGGCAGAAGTAAAGACTTTGTAAACCAATCAGCGAGCAACTGATCAAGAATGGGGGCCTTAATTAACCTTCGTCTTCGTCTCCATTCATGGATATGATCGGAGATGTGAGTTGATGTCATTTGGAAAAGTGAGGTTAAAAGGTATGTACCTGTTTCATATCGGATTGGAAATTGAAAGTGTGTCAAAAAGGACATTGCTAGGGCATAAAAATCCCAAAAAGAGTGCTATGGTAACTCGATGTACCATTTTGCGGCAATACCAATGAGGGTTCTTTGAAAAAGGTGTAGATGGATGGAACCGCCCATCAAAGAATTGGATGAACACCATAAGTGAAATTTCATCACATGGTTTTTTGAATATTCACTAGGTTTACTATTGAACTTAGGTATATTGGAAGGAAGCTTTATAGGAATGGAACGCCAAGAGGATTCATGATGGATTGGGTCATTTATCAATCTAGAAAAGTCTGGTAGATCTAAAGTAGCCAGAAATGGTAGTTGTTGATTTGGTTGCGGTTGTTGGTAATATTGATAGGGAATTTGTTGACCAGTAGGACCATATGAAGATTGATAGATGGGTATGGATGATGGCCCCAAAGCTTGTTGAAATTGTTGTTGGTTCCCAAAATTTCCATATAGAGGTGGGCCTCCCAAGAGAGTGGGTCCTCCGGAAGGTGGTGGCAGTGGTCATGGTGGTGGTCCTCCACCTCTAGGCAGTGGTGGTGGGCCTCCGAGTGGTGGTCCTCCAAATGGTCCTCTAGGTCCTTCGGGTCCTCCAGGTCCTCCAAGTCAATGCGGTGGTCCTCCAAGAGGGGGGCCACCATATCATCCAGTAGCATTAACAAAATCTCCTCCATATGACATAACATTGGACCAATTAGGTTGTCCCCAAGCTACGGAAGCATTTTCAGGGTAGGGCATTCCAGGATAAATAGCCGCTGGCAGTGGTTATTGATAAGCTTGATTAACCGTAGGTGGCTAAGTTCCTAGATAAGTATATCCCCAAGAAGCTGGGTTATTGACAGGTTGCACCCCTAAGGGTTGGCCTGAACTGGATGGAGGGTGGAATAACATTGGTATTAGTAGGAGGGATGACTACTGCAGGTTGTGCTATAGCTGTAACTTGTGCTGAACTAGAAATATTTACATTAACAGATGATGTAACTCACATCGGGGGTTACCCCCCGGTTTTAGAATGTGTTGACATAACTTGATTTGTGGATTTCCCACCAACCATAACTGGTATTGAAGGCCTAGTAATGGGGTCAGGATGTGAGACTATAGGATTGTCATTTCAATCTGGATTACTTTGAGATGGAATTTCTTCAATAGGTCCTAACACTTGAGCTAGTGAATGATATCCTTCAGTCCATGGATTGCGAGAAGTCTCACCATAGGTTGGATGACCTTCAGAATAAGTTTTAATTTCAGCTTCATGGTAAGGGTCTGTATTACGAGGTAATCGTTCCAGAAAAGTTTCATAACAAGACACATGTGGAGGAATAATTATTTCTACTCTCTCTGAAAAGTTACGAGCTCGATCGAGAGATGCATTAATTCTTTTCTGTTCCTCCTCTCCTAAAGGAGGATTTCCTGGTGAAGGCCTAATAACCCTGAATTAAGCAATAGCTTGGCCCATAGAAGTCCTCCAAAAAGGAACATCTAGACCATAATCTGGTGGGGTGAGACTATCAACACGGCCATCCAACGGCGGATGCACAGAAACATCAGCTGCAAGAGGGAGTTGAACCAAACGATATGTAAAAATAGTGAATTCTTCTCCGATTTCACTAGATAGGGTAGTCCCTATAGAAACATTAGCAGAAGCTGGTTGTTCCAAGTTTATCCCTTCTTGTCCTTCCACGGTAGGAGGAGAGTCAAGAGATAAACCCTGCAATCTACAAGATTGTCATCTCGCAAGTTTCTCAGCCATGGTGGTGGCCAAAGTTACCTAATCTAGGTCAAAAAAGGGGAAAAGCACATAAACAAAACCTACACAGAGCTAAAGGTCACAAGTAGACTTAAATGATAAGATGGGTTCTGAATAGCCAATCTCTCACTGGGATTGTCAAGTAGGTGCAACTCGTGATATACCTCAGGAGTACATGCATAGTAATCTCCTCGAATGTTGTTTTTGGTGTATTGCTCCACAAAAGATGGCTAAAGGGATTTTCTCAGATGGTCAGGGTATCCTAGTGGGGTCTCCCGATATACACAAGGTACGTGGGAGCTCAAATCGGTAGTAGTGTTGTCTAATGCACAACGGTTCACAAGGGGCCTTTCGATATACAATCGATTACGTGAAGTACCTTTCTATATACCTCAAGGGTATGTGAAAGGTTGTTTGATATACCGACGATATGTGAAAGAACTGCGCGAGTCCTGGGTTGTAGTGCGGACAAATAACGACAGCTCCTACGCTTAACGATGCTCGAACAAGTCACTAACCTATCACTCAAGTTTCTATACAGTTTTATACCTAAAGCTACCATTAGTTTTATCTAGACAGTTATGTGAATGTTTGTGGAATGTTATCTCCAATAATGCAAATTAATCTAGATGTAGATGCACTTTTCAACTTCGATGAGAACTAAATAGGGTAAGGAAGGAAACTTTTTCTTTTCTTTTCAACAATATGCCATAAGAAAACTACTTTCAATAAAAAACAAGATCCAATAAAGAAATGCAAAGGAGGTCCTTTCAAAACACAAAAACTCTTTCGAACAAGCACTCTAAAGTTTCTGAAAATGACAGAGAGAAAACTAAGCCTCTAATGTGCATGCAAAGCTAATTTTTGCTACAATGTCAAAAATACCTATTTTCCTGAATCACTCATGCAAATGAAAAAACAAACAATTTTCACAAGCATAAACAAAAAAATAAAATGATCCTTTTTTTATTTTTCTAGAAAATATGAGGCACACAAAGCAGTCTTTTCTACAAAAGAAACTAACCTTCTAAGAAGAGGCTATAGGCTTTTTTTTCAAAAGGAAATTTTCAGACACTTCACTAAAAACCAAGATCAAACTACATTTTTTATTCCGTTTATTACAATGCAAACAATAGAAATTTTTGGATTTGAGGTCAAAAAGAGAATCAAATTCAGAAAAATCAGTGAAACAGACAGCAAGCAAGCAAGCAGACCGAACTGAAAAGTTTCAGAGGACAGAAAGTATTTCAATTTTTTAAACAAAAAATTTGCAAACAGGCAGTTTTGAAGACCTACCTCGGCGCCCTGAAAGGCACTACACCAGAGCGTCCTAAGGTAGTGCAGCGCTCTTAGCCTTCTGCAAAAAGGAGTCATCGACGCTCTATCAAGGAAGAGAAAAAGCAGTGTCATTGCTTTGGTCGAGAAGGAAAAAGGCTATGTAGGGTAAAGAAACGCTCTGTCAACCAAATATAAAGGCACCGATGAACAGTACACTTAAAAATCTAAGAGCCTGCAGGAAAAACCAAGAATACTAAGCTGACTGAAAAAGTGCAAAATATTTTTACTCAGAACAGAGGCAAAAGATCATACACATAAGATGGAAAACTCACCTTGTTGACTGAAACAAATAAAAGCAGAGAGAAATAACCTTCATATATGAAATGGTTACCAAAGTTTGTAGATCTGACTGGATCTGCACCAGATCTGACTGGATCTTCCCCAGATCTAACTGAATTAGGATAGATCCCCAGCGGAGTCGCCAATTTTGTTAATAGGAATTCTCAACCAGTTCTGACATTGGTTGTTCCTATGTAATTTAAAACACAACTACATAACAAAAATACACAGCAACATTACCTTTCCTTAAATAATCAAATCAACTAACATAAAACTATTATAACTCAACCTCAGATCTGTTTGTATTCTTTCTAGAAATTCCCTACAATGGTCCAATACATGTAAAATAGATCACAATACAAACCAAAAAGAGGTGAGTGTGGAAATTGAACCCAAGAGATAGAACAATTACACTCACAAAATTGCTAATCAAACATGAAAAATTAACATCAAAGGAGATTGAAATTGGAGCATAACAGTAATCTATATTGAATAAGTGTACAATAGCCAACATTTTGAAGTAATAGGCTACTAAAATATATAATTACATGAGAGATTTGAATGCATAAGGATTCCATTCAAAATAGTCAAAAAGTAGGCTTACTAAATCTAGTCAAATCCCCCATAGGTGCATAAAGTAGTTTCCAAATCCACTAATATGCTCACGAATTGGCTAAGTCAAGTACGAAATCTAATGAGGGATGGAAAGACAACTCATACATGATTTTATTAGGATAAAAGGATGGAGGATGATGTGGGAAAGAAACAAGTCAACTACAGCTAGTCTAGCTTTCCCTTTGGCCTTAATTCTCAATAAAACAGGAAGCTTTTCAGAAAAAGAAGATATGGGCTTTGGAGGATATAGAAAGTAGACATGCTAAATATGGTTTCCAGGAGGTTTCTCAAGTGCTCCATGACTCAGCTTTAGCAAGTGTTGACTTCTCTTACATGTAGAAGGAAACTAGCATAGAGTGGAATCTAGGAGACTAGGTAATAAGACAAAAATGATTTAATTAATGTCTCAGGTAGGTAACTATGGGTTGATTATTCTAACACCCCCCCTTAAGCCTGAATTTATGAGTAAATATCACAAAACTGTATGGCCTAGCAACAAGGTTAGTCACCCTTTGCATACTGCTTGTCCATTTAACCAAGGAAAGAGGCAAAAACCTAGTGGGAAAATCCTCCCTTAAACATGGACGGTAAAAAAAAGTTTGAAAATATTGTCATCAATCATGCTTCACTGTATGATCAGAAATCCCCAGCAGTGATTTGAGATTGCTTAATTTCTTCTCACAAAAAACTTTGGTGAAGATGTCTGCCACTTGTTCGGAAGATGCACATAAGAGTAGATGAATGGTGCCATCATGCACAAGCTGTCTGATGTAGTGCATATGGATCTCAATGTGTTTGGTTCGCTATCTCTGAACTGGATCATTGTAGAATCGAATGGTGCTCTGATTATCACAATAGATAATAGTTGAAAACTCTGATTCGAAGCCACATTCTCCAAGTATTCCTTGCAACCACAAACATTGAGTTGTTGCATTTACAACTCCTCTATACTCTGCTTCTGTAGATGAGAGTGCTATGGCACTCTGCTTCTTGCTTGACCAACTGATTGGTCCTTCTACAAGCATGAACACATATCCTGATGTTGAATTTCGATCTTTTTTTTCACCTACCCAATCACTATTAGCAAACCCAATCAAATCAAGATCAAATTTTGCTTTGTAGAAGATCCCATGAGTTCTTGTTCCTTGAACAAAGTTAAGGATCCTTTTGGATTCCCTCTAGTGGATCTCATGAGGCTGATCCATGTATCTTGAAGCCACATTAACTTCATAAGATATATCAGGTCAAGTGTGTGTAATATAAATCAAACACCCAATCAACTGCCTATACAGTGTATTATTTACCATAGGAGAAGAACCTACTTCTTCAAGCTTAACTCCTAAAAGGAAAGGAGTCTTGCTTGGCTTGCAATATTTAATGTTGAACTTGTTCAGCAAATCTAAGGCATACTTGGACTAATTTACTTTGATTCCATGTTGGGATTGAGCAATTTCAAGACCCAATAATTGGCTCAACAATCCCAAATCTGTCATAGAAAATGCATGGTTCATTGCATCCTTCAAGGAGGAAATCTCTTTCTTTGAACTTCCTGTAATCAGAAGTTCATCCACATACAAGACAATAATCATCAAAGAACCATAAACCAGCTTCAAATAAGCATTAGGATTATACTTGCATCAAACAAAACTCAATGACAGCAGAAAGCCATCAATCTTGGCATACCAAGCCCTGGGAGCTTGCTTGAGCCCATACAATGATTTCTTTAACCTGCACACTAAAGATGGATTAGAAACAAACCCTTTAGGTTGCTGCATGTAAATCTCTTCAGTGAGATCTCCATTTAGGAAATCACACTTCACATCCATGTGATGTACCTCCCACTGCTTTGAAGCTGCAATGGCTAAAGATATCCTTATGGAGTCCATGTTTGCCACTGGTGCAAAGGTTTCATTGTAGTCAATACCATGTACTTGTGAGTAGCCCTTTCCTACCAATATTGCCTTATATTTCAAAGGTGATCCATCAGTACCAAACTTAGTCTTGAAAACCCACTTACATTGAACTAGCTTCCTTTCCCCAAACTGTCAGTGAGAGACTCATCTCCCAAAACTATTGGTGGACCTTTCGACATGTCAAGAGAGGAGAATGCCTCTTTTGTCGAAACCATATGTCTAGAAGCTCAAGATTCTATGATGAAGCTAGGTGAGGTTGATGTGCCAGCAACCAAAGCATGTACTCTCTCTTTGTCTTCTGAATTTGATCCTCCTTCCCTCTTCTTTGAGCAATCAGGAAGGGAGATGTTATTCTTCTCCAGGAGTTGGGTCAACATGTCAATTTGATTCTTCATACAAGAGCTATCAGGATGATAGCCCTTACTGCAGTATGTGCACTTGTTCATTTCTCCTTTGTTCTTCTTCTTCTAGAAGTTCTTCTTGGAGCCTTGGGGCTCCTCTTGAGACTTGTTCTTGTCTCTCTTTTGCTCAGGTGGCTTTTTAGCTTTTTTCTTGCTTTTTGAATCCACCCTTGAATCTCCAGCAACCAAATCTTGGTCTTTGGAATGTTTTATGGCGCCCATCATCACCAACTTATCTTGTTCCTATGTGAGTGATTCCATGAACTCTGCAAGATTAGGAATATTCCAGGCTCGAGCTGTCAACTTAGTGGCATGGAAGGTCGAAACAAACACTGAATAGTTAGGGCCAAGCTTTGAGAGTATGGCCAAAACTAGTTTCTCTTCCTTCTTTTCAATCCCACACTATTTTAGCTACAAAACAAGGGATTTAAACTTGGAAAAATAGAGTTGCAAGGATTCAAAGCTACTGGGACTCAAGGAGATCAGCTCATTCTTGATTTGATGTCCTCTCATCTCATATGTATTACCATAAAGCTCTACAAGCTTCTCCCACAATTCACTAGGTGATGTCAATCCATCAAGATGGAAAAGGAGTTCACTTGAAATGCTCAGACACAAAATACCATAGGCCTCATCCATCATGTTGTGCCATTTGATTTTCTCTGCAGCTGTATTGGGCTCTTCCTTAGTTTCCATAGTAACCTTATAGAGACCTTTTGCTCTCAACAATATCTCCATCTCATCTTTCCACTCAAAGAAATTGAATGGAGTCAAGATGATCTTCTAAGATTGGTCCATAGCTCAGAAAATGTGCCCTTCAGTCAGGAGAATATGCTCCCAATCAAGATGTTGAACCTGCAATAGTAATATGGAAGGAGAGAAATCGATCTACAAAGGCTCTGATATCAATAAAACATGCAGCTTTTTAGAAAAAGCAGATATGCACTTTGGAGGATTTGAAATAAAAAAAGGCATGCTAAATATGGTTTCCAGGAGGTTTCCCAAGTGCTCCGTGACTCAGTTTTAGCAAGTGTTGACTTCTATGACATGTAGAAGGCAACTAGCATAGAGTGGAATCTAGGAGACTAGGTAACAAGACAAAAATGATTTAATTAATGTCTAAGGTAGGTAACTATGGGATGACTATTCTAACAGTGAGAGCATCATGATAATTGAATATCCATATTGGTGATCAAGGAGTCCAATAAAATTTAATTAAAAAACACAACAATCAAATATAGGAAATGGAAATGACTTTGTATTAATATATGGATGAGAAAGAAGTACAACCAAAAGCCTTTATGTCGATGGATTCTATCTCAATCAAGAATGTCTACAATATCCTATGACTATGAAGACCTCTCTAAACACAAGCTACCTCTACTTTGCCTCTGATCAGACTTCAAACTAGCAACATAAGGATGCTTTTTTCTGGCCTCCCCTACTGTCCTCATGAAGGCTTCATTTATAGGCCTAGAACCCATGGGATGACTTGAAAAAAGGATAGAATGAGATCCCTATAGGTGAGGGAGGTGAATTCCACCTCTCCCATGCATATAGGAACTAATTCCATGAAGGATTCCATACAAAATCTTCTAGAAACATCTATTTTTTTCTCTTAACTGACCACCGACGCTTTTAGCTAAACTGGCAGAGCGTCGGTCTAGGGTTTTTTCCAAGAAAGAGGGAAATCGGCACTCTTTTCTCAGCTGAGCCAGGTGTCAATGAGACTCTGTACAAAATGCAAGGGAGCACCATCCCTTCTAGGTCAAGGAGAAAAAATCTCAGGGTGACCCAGACCAGGTTTTTGGGGAGGTTAACAAGCAACATGAAACTCTTCTGAAGGCTGAAAAGCAGTGAGATTTTTAGGTGTAACACTGATCCCACTACCCTCTCCAGGATCTGGTCCATCTTTGGAAAAGGGTAATTGTCCTTCAAAGAGACTTTACTTAAGTTCCTGAAATCCACACATAGTCTTATTTCCCCATTCTTCTTCCTAATAGGAACCAAATTAGCTACCCATTTTGGAAACCTCAGAGTCACAATTATTTTTGCATCAAACAACTTTTTAATATCCTTTTCAATGATACGTACTAGCTTTGGATTGATTCTTCTGAGCTTCTGCCTAAATGATTTTTCCCCAGGCTTGATTGGGATAGTATGATGTATAATGGAAGTGTCATACTATTTGAGGTCATCATAACGCCATGTAAACACATCTGTGTATTTCTTCATTAGGTTTACATATTCATCCTTTTTCTTTAGCAAGTAATTTCTTGGATAACTTTACAATTTTCGGGTCATCTTCAGTGCCAATATTTTTATCTTCCACAACGTTTTCAGTAGGTTTGACCTTAGGCTCTCTGGAAATGTCATTTTGTTCAAAAAGAGTCTCTAAGGGGATCAAACCTTTGGGGATGTGATTACTTTTTAACTGGACTATATCCTTACCTCCCAAAGAACCTATTGTGGCTGCAACTTTTTTCCCAAATTTTTAAAATTTTGGACCCTCCTTTTGATTTTATCTTGTCTGAGATTACTTGGATTCTTGAACTCTGTTTTTTTCCCTTGCTACAATTTTGGATCGTTTCAAGTTGAATTGAGTTCAACTGTTTTCTTGCTTTTCGGAAAACTATTTTTGTCTGCCAATGCTTTGATTGTGGAGTTTAAAGTTTTGATTTGAAATGTTGTCCTTTTTTATCTGAAATGGTTGTCCTTCATCGCTGTCGGAGGTCAATTGAAGTCCAAGTTGGAACTTTTCTCTATGCCACAGCTGTATCGGAGCTTAAACGAACTAACTTTAACACTACCCAACTGAAGGTTTTTTTAGCACTTAATGCTTTGTTTTTAGGTTTGCTTATCGCTGTCAGAGGTGTTTTGAACAATGAATCAGGGTTCTAGTCTCAAGCAATACCGCCGTTACAGAGGCCTTGTTGTTTATCTCACCGACACTGTGGGTGTGCTTAGTTGTAAGTCTATTGATCCGTATTTTTAGAACCTCCGATCACCAATGTTTTTATTGTTGTGGAAGCCCAATCAACTTTTCTTTGCCACTGTTCGGGAGTTGAATGATATAATATTATTGTTCTTACCAACACCGTGGAAAACGTGTAGTCTTTGTTTTATTTGAATTCTTAACTTTTGATTTTTTGCTGTCGAAATTCTGATAATGTTTGCGTTGAAGCATTAGTTATCTATGCAGCCAACGTTTCGAAAGGGAAACAAACAATGACCCGACGGACAATTTTAATCCTCGCCGATTCTGTGATTTTTATTGTTCAAACCTTTTGATTTTCGATGACTATGTTTTTTCCGACCTTTAGCACTTAGTTCTTCTGCTTGCCAATGCCAATGTGTTTAATTGGTAGTGGTTTTGATTTTTGTTGCATGATTACGATAGTGTTTAGTTCTGAAGCGCCGACATGGCGAAGATGTTGAGGCATGAGTCGTCGTTACTTAGTGTTAAGGTTCTCCGACACCGATAGACTTAATAGTATTACGGAACCCGTAGTCTGTCTGAAGTCCGCCGTTGTGGCTGTGAATAGGAATATCCTACAGATGCTTTTGTAGTTCTGACCACCGATAGGGGTTTTTCCTGCCATGTTTGTGTGCTTTTACTCTATTTTTTGGGCGGCAGAGGTTTCTGATTCTTTTTCTCATGATAGTTTTTTTGCAATGAGAACACAGTACAGGGCCTCACATTTAATGATTAGTTTTATTTATAGTGTGGTTTACGTTTTCTTGAAGGCGGCCCGTATTAATGTTGAGTTTTTCGTTTTAACTCCAGACGTACTTAGAGGATTCTTTTTTTTTCAGATCCAGTTTGATGATTGCTGCTACAAATAAGGCGTGTCTAAAGGACAAAGCAGAAGGGAGTTGGCTAAAGAAAAGAAAGCAAGAAGCAGAGATGTTTCTCAAAGAGAAGATAGTGAAGGTATGAGATCAAAATACCAATGGATTATTGAGCATAATCATTAGCAGTAGAGGCCCAGACTTGGAAAAGGTTCATCAGTTACTAAGCTGGTCCCTCTTTATAAAGTACTCTTAAAATTTTAATCTGAAATGTAACGTATTGTAATAAATCATGAGCACTCACTAAAGACAAATTGTGGGACTGAACGGTTGGGGGAAGCCCAAAGGTTACCAAGGGGCAGCCCAAGAGTTTTTCTTGTAGTATAAGTATAGGAGAGTTAGATACCAGGGGGGGACTTTTTGAACACTCTGTATGTTGGCTTTAATTAAATTGTATATAGGGTGCCCAACATTTTGGCGTCGTTTCTAGGGAGGATAATTATTAGACACCGTAGTAGTTGCATCCAGTAATTATATTTATTCATTTTTATTTCGTTTTTAAGTTTGCATGTTTTGGGTTGCATGAATACAAGAAGGGTACAGCGTGACATTCCTATAAATCCGAGAACCCCACAGAACACTAACATTGCAGGTGGTCGAGGCTGTTGGCGAAATCCAGCATTGGGAAGAAGGACATTCATTGATGATCTAGTTGATAGGACTAATTATTATACTGGAGCTCGCCATCAGGAAACACCTATTAGAAGAATCCTAGTTACCCTTGGAGTGGCAGCATCAGTTTCCACAATGGAGAACACACGAGGAGCTGCAACACCCTTGGATATCCCTACGGAGGAAGACAGAGTTAGTACTGCAGGATCAGCTGACTGAGATTTGATACATCACATTAATGGGAAGGTTGTTATTGAATAGGAGTGGACACAGTTCTATCAAAAATTTAATGATTAGTGGAAGCACGAAGAGGATAAAGCAGAAGAAGACATGAACAACAGATGCAATCCCGAAGATCACGAAGAAGTAATGGGTGAAAATTAGCATCACGAGGGTAACTCCCCACCTGAAGGGACGGTTGCTACACTCCAGTTCCCAATTCAACAGCCAGAGGGGATATCCCCCATGAAAAATATATCACCATCGGTGTTGCCTCATTTTTATGGAAAAGCGACAGAGGATCCGGATGAATTTCTTTTTGAATTTGACATCCTCTATCACAACTACGACTACACCACCAATGCACAAAAGCTGGAACTTTTTCCTACCACTCTGAAGGACAATGCATTACGTTGGTTCATGAGCTTGGGTAGGGGAACCGCCACTACCTAGTACCATATGAAACTAGTGTTACTGGAGAAATATCAGGAGTATTGCAATACCAAGGATAAGAGAGAAGAACTGTTTAAAATGGTACAAAGGGATGATGAAAGTCTGGAAGATTTATTTGAAAGGATTTTATATAATGTGCAGAGAGCTGGATAGACTAATATGGGGTTAGATGTGTTCAAAATAATCCTACTTCATGGGATTAGGGAAGATTTCCTAGACATGTTGAACCTATTAGGAAAGGGGGATATCTCAAAGGAGTCCTTTGAAAAGATCATTGAACTATGCAAAAGGTATTCCATGGGATCTTCCAGGAACAACAAACGGGACAAACATGACAAATTAGAACGTGATGTCTTCGACAAAACACAAAATTCATCTAATGGATGAGCCACCCAGGCAGAATTAGGAAATATTCTCAAAAATTTCAAGACAAAAATGATGTGCTCCATCTCTTTGTAAATAGATGTTCTGAGGGAAAAGCAGAAACAAGCAGTAGAGGATCTCACACTTGGTATATTTTTCCCTAAATGTAGGAAGAACCACCCTATGAAGGAGTGCCTGCTCGACAAGGTAGAAGTGTGTCAGATGTGCAAGTTGAACCATGACACAAAAGAATGCCCTTCACTACCTCAAGTGAAGGCAGTTCTATAGGCATCAACTCTAGATGTGGAACCAGCTTACTTTATTACACAAAAAAATCCCTGGCAGCCTCGAAATCAAGGTATGGCTCTAGACTTGTTTTCATTTCCGAATAACATGAATAATTGGAATAATATGTAGCACATGAATACAAAATTCCCTTCATCTTATTCTAACCATCAATGGTATCCCTCTCAACCTCCGATACAAAATTTTAACTCCTAGAACCCTTGGACACAGCCACCAAACCAACAAAATTCTTGGTCTCCTGGATGGAGGAACTTCCAAATAGGAAACCAGTTTCCCCATTACCAACCTCCTCAACAGCTTCCACATCAAATGTTTCCTCATCAACCGTACCCTCCTCAACAATACCCTCAACCTTATCAGCAGTCGCAACTGCAACTCCAGAATAATGATGTACCCAATATGCCGATACGACCACAGCTACCTGCTCATCCTAACCCCAACCCAAATAATAAAGTAGTCCATCAGTTTGAGATTACCAACATGCCCGCTTACTCCATTACACAAGTACCCTACAATGACATCCTCTTACGATCATGGAGGGTAGTGGAGCCTTTGGTCATTGAGGATGTTCCATCCTCTATGCGTGAAGAAAGGATGAACCAACAGTATTTATCCAATACAGCAACCCCCATTATTGAAGACGATGAACATCCTACCAATATGTCAATTGAAACACAAGAAGAAACATCACATTTATCGACACACAGCCTACACAATTGATTAGGGAACCACCATACCCTGAAAGATTAATATTACCAAAGGCAGTGGGACAACCTCAATTTAACCTCTTAGGAGAATTAAAAAATCTCTATGTCAAAATTCCACTCCTTCAGGCCCTTCACGATGTACCTATCTATGCCAGAACCGTTTGGGATTTGTGAACAAGGAAACTAGGAAGAAAACCCAGGGATCCTCCCACTGTTCATGTCATAGGGAAATTATCTTAATTAATAATGGGGAAAACCCTCTTGGCCAAACACGATGATCCTAGGAATGCCACTGTCACTGTGTAGATTGGGAGCAAATGAATACCCAACATACTGCTAGATTTAGGCGCATCAATTAATGTCATGACCATTGAAACTGTAAGGAAACTTGGGCTCACTAATCTCAGGCCAACTCCTACCATTTTAGAACTGGCAGATAGATCCACTATTAAACCTGAAGGAATATTGGATGACCTCATTATCTCAGTTGATTCGTGGGAATATCCTACTGACTTCTTGGTTTTACAACCTAAGTCATAGCTAGAAGGACACCCATTGATCCTGGGAAGGCCTTTGTTAGCTACAGCTAATGCTTGCATCAGCTATCAGTCTAGGTCTATGACCATATCAGATGGAACTGAGATAAAGAACCTCACTCTCTATCCTCCATCTCGGTCGAGCTTAGAAGCTGAAACTCTGTTATGGATATAGCCAGAGGAAGAAGAGGGCGTTCAGCCATTATTAACGATAGGGAAGGCCTTGACTTTTAATGATGAAACTGAATACGATGCCATTAATAATTTCATCAATGAACCCACTTCTATCAATAAGAAAATTTATCAGATCCTGAATGCTACTCTAGGTGAAGAGGAACAAGAAAATCTCACAGAGGAGACATTAATCAGTGATACTCATGTAGTTCCAATGTTGAAAAATTCAAAAAGTGTTCCTATCGAGGTAGAGTCTGGAAAAAAACCTGAATATCAATCCCAGTCTTGCTCCAGATGAACAGGAACACCTAATCACTCTTGTAAAAAACACAAGGGGGCATTTTCCTAAGAGTACACAGACATGTAGGGCATCCCTTCTAATCTGTGCACCCACCACATTTATATCAAAAGTGACTCTCGGCCTGTGTGCCAGCCTCAACGAAGAATGAATCCCAATCTTAGGGACATAGTGAAGGAAGAAATTCAAAAAATCTTGGAAGCAGGATTTATATATCCCATTTTAGACAGCGAGTGGGTGTCTCCACTCATGATAGTACCCAATAAGAATGGTAAATGGAGAGTCTATGTGGACTATAGAGAGATGAACAAGGCAACACAGAAATATCACTTTCCCCTACCTTTCATCGATCAAGTACTTGACACATTATCTAGGAAGAAGTTGTTCTCCTTCCTGGCTGGGTTTACCAGGTACAATCAAATCCAAATTGCTCCTGAAGACCAAGATAAAACTACCTTCACCTATCCCTAGGGAACTTTTGCATACAGAATACTTCCCTTTGGCTTATGCAATGCACCAGCCACATTTCAAAGAGCTATGATTGGCATCTTTTCAAAATTGGTTAATGATAGTATGGAAATTTTCATGGATGATATTACTCCTTATGGAAAAGGCTTTGAAGAAGCATTGAAAAACTTGGAAAAGGTTTTAACACGGTGCGAGCAGACCCAGCTATCTTTTAGCACTAAAAAGTGCCATATGATGATGAGTGAAGGGGTAGTGTTGGGGCATTTTATCTCTGTTGATGGCATCCAAGTAGACCCCTCTAAAATCAGGGTAATCAAAAATATACCTACTCTTGGAACTCAGAAAGAAGTGCGAAGTTTCTCAGGGCATGCTGGATATTACAGAAGATTTATAGAATTTTTTTCCAAACTTGCCTCTCCTTTGTTTTCATTGTTAATGAAGGATGTGCAATTTACTTGGAATGAGGCATGCCAGACAGCGTTTGTTAAACTTAAGGAGAAGCTGTCAACAGCTACCATCCTAAGAGGGCCCAATTGGGACCTGCCCTTTCACATCTCTTCAGATGCCTCTGATACCACCATTGGAGCAGTTTTAGGACAATAGGATGGTCAAGCACCTTATGCAGTTTATTATATTAGCAAAAAATTATCCCCTGTTGAACTTAATTATACTGTTACCGAGAAGGATTTTTTAGCCATTGTTTACTCCATTAACAAATTCTGACATTATATCACTAGATATCCTACCTTTGTGCACACTAAGCACTCATCCATCAAGTATCTAATGAATAAACCTGTTACAAATGCTTGGGTAACTAGATGGCTATTATTATTACAAGAATTTGATATCAATGATTATAGACAAACCTGGAAAAGAAAATGTTGTCGCTGATTTCTTATCTCATTTTACTAACAGTGATGATAATATTCCTATTGAGGACTCTTTTCCAGATGAACACTTATTTGCAATTTCAGCTCATTCCCCTTGGTATGCAGATGTCACTAACTACTTGGCTGCAGGGAAGCTTCCAGCACATTTGTCAAAAAGAGAAAAGAGGAAAATCATTCAACAAAGTGCCAGGTATTGCTGGATAGACAGTCATCTCTTCTACATAGGCCCTGATCTTGAGATCAGAAGATGTGTCAGAGAAGATGAAATATTCCATATTCTAAAGGCCCACCATGGTGATCCTTGTGGGGGACATTTTGCAGCCAGGAGGACAAGACACAAAGTGCTGAGAATGGGCTACTATTGGCCGACTCTTTTCAGGGATGCAAAAAAATATGTCCAATCTTGTGACAGCTCCCAGAGGATTGGCCAACCTAAAATATTGGATCAAATGCCTCTTCAACCACAACTAGTGGTCAAACCTTTTGACAGATGGGCCTTATATTTTGTTGGCCCTGTCAACCCTCATTCCAGGCAGAAATCCTACATATTGGTTTGTACCAACTACATGACAAAATGGGTAGAAGCTATGGCTTTGGTGAAATCCAATGACTAGGCTGTGATCGATTTCCTATATGGTGAAATATTTACCCGTTTCAGAGTACCCAAGGAAGTGGTCACAGATGGAGGAACTCAGTTTGTTTCGCATCAATTTGAAGCTTTGCTACGGAAGTACCATATTCAGCATCGGATAGCTTCACCATACCATCCCCAGGCCAATGGCCAAATGGAAAGCACTAACAAAGTTATTGAAGCCATCCTTACCAAAACGGTCAGGATCCATCATAGAGACAGGGCTGATAGAATTCTGGAAGCATTATGGGAATATCGTACTACTTGGTGCAATACTACAGGTTTCTCTCCTTATGACTTTGTGTATGGGAAAATTGTAGTCTTCCCCATTGAATTTGAAATCAAGACTTTGAAGGCAGCTACGGAGGTAAAATTAGATGTGATTGAAGCCCAGAAGAGAAGATTGAATCAATTGAATGAACTTTATGAGAAACATTTAGCTGTTGTGGATTAGACAATATTAATCTAGCAACAGATATCCAATTGGCACAACCGATTCATCAAAAAGAAAGTCTTATGTGAAGGAGACTGGGCATTATTATACGATTCAAGATTCAAAAGGGACTTCAAGGGTAAGTCATGCACAAGATGGTTGGGCCCATACCTGGTAGACAGAGTATTTGATAATGGTACAGTCCGCCTGGTAACCATTGATGTGAATCATGCACCATTATTTGCTAATGGTGACAGGCTACGACTATACCATAAACCCATTTCAAAGGATGCATTCACTTCACATATTGCAGCTGATCCAAGATACCAGTTAGAAAAAGGGTAGGAATCTTTCTCTACCCCTGTCAATATATAGATAATCACTGTAAATCTTACATAAATTTTTGTACATAAATAAATTGATATTTTTACTATTATTTTTATCTTTTTCCTTTGCACTTGATCCGTTTTTTTTTAAATAATTTGTGCAGGGATGTGCCTAAGGAGAAATAGTCATGATCAGACCTAACAACCAAGGTCGTCCTTTTGTAACTTCCTGGATCAGAAGAAAACTCCTTGAGCAGTTCGTTGTAGCTGCAACACCATAAAAACTTTGCCTATTTTTCTGTTTTTCTGCAGCTACAACACCATAAAATACCGCCCTTTACCCCTTTCCTACAGCTGCAACACCGTAAAACTTTGCCTATTTTTCCATTTTTCTGCAGCCGCAACACCGTAAAATACCGCCCTTTACCCCATTCCGTGTAGCTGCAACATCGTAAAATACCGCCCTTTACCCCGTTCGTGCAGCTGCAACACCGTAAAACTTTGCTTATTTTTCCATTTTTCTGCAGCTGCAACACCGTAAAATACCGCCCTTTACCCCATTCCGTGTAGCTGCAACACCATAACTTAATGCCTTTTTCTATCCCATGTGGCTGCGACTCTGTTTAAATTCTGCTCATATTTTTACCTTTTCCGGTAGCTACAACACCATTTCAATCTTTCCCACTTTTACCTCTTCCATTTTTACCATTTTTAACTTTTTCGGCAACTGCGACTCCGGCAAAACTGGCTGATTTTTCTATCATTCATGGTTGTGACTCCACTAAACTGCTTAATTTCTCTATGGCCCGCAGCTGTGACTCCTCCAATATTGGTAGAACTCTTTGCAACCTTGGTTTGCAATTCCTCTAGATCTGGCCCCAATTCCTTATGCTGGTGATTCCGATTTACTTCACAACATTCATTATGTTTCTGGAAAGATTGACAAGATGGTTTTGGTCCGCCGGGAGAAAAGGTCATTACAGCACCCCTGCAATAATGATCAAATTTAAATGCCTACACTTCACACACTTTACTATTCTCAAAGGTCACCATTCATCGCATATTTCCGAAGGTATAGTTTTGATTATTTACTTGATTAAGCGTTAACTAGATTTGACAACATTAATCATACCTTCCTTTCTACGCCCATTATTACACCCACATACCATTAACTATCCACTCGTACGACTTAATGACCATTTAAGCTTATCTGATAACCACCACCTTTCCTAATTTGGGATAAATTTCCAAACATTTCCATGCTCTTAACTTTTTGAATTTACCCAACTCCACTCTGAGTTGTTCACGCATACTCTGTGCTTTAACCTCCGTTGTCGGGACCTGTAATCTGTCGGACTAATAAAGAATTTTGAATTCAAATAAACATGGGTATCCCAGCTCAGCATGAACCTCCAAATACATGAGAACTGAGAAGAAATGCTAAATTTTTCGCTATTTTTGAAGCTACAGGATAGACTTAATTCTTCCAATGCCTGAATGGGTTTCATCGAGAGACAGCTTTACAATTTTCCTTAAATCTTACAGAAACCCACTCAGAGGTTAGGAGGTTACGTATAGAAGTCTCTGAAGCAAAAGTGGCTAAATTCATTGGCCTTCCTCAGGTGGGAAGATCCTGGTTTGGTCGAATAACCCCCAATGTTGCTATAGTACAGGATTTTCTCATAGAGGGGGATCAAATTCGTCAGTCAAGGAGAGGGATAGCATTACAGTCACTACCTCGGCCATGGGATCAAGTAGCAGTTTTCCTCAAGAATTATATCACCTGTGAACTTAGGTATGAAACTATTCATTATTCTAAACTTCCTCTATTATCTCATCTATGCCATAGGGCCTTACTGAACATTCCATTTTATCTATTTAATGACCTACACCATGGGGTTTGTTAGAACAGCCAAGCATCCAAACTCCTCCCTTACCCACCATGGCCTAATTAAATTAATAATTTTAAGGGCCTTAGCTCAAAGGAACCAAACTTGGGAGCAATTCACAGGTCGAATTTAGATAAACCAAGAACCTGCCCTTTTGTCTGGCATTCCAATAGAGGCAGAAGTAGAAGTACCTGTACTCTTGGGGGTTGTTCAAAACCAAGAGGAGCATGCAAATGTATAGTTGGGGGGAGATGAGGATCAATAGGAGGATCAGAGTCCCTCCAATTTAGTTGGGGGGGGAGATGAGATTGGATCGGATGATCAGTCAGATGACCAAGCAGAAGAATTGGAGGAAAATGCAAGAGAAAACCCTGTGGATAGATTAAATAATATGGAAGCTCTGACAGTAGAGGCTAAAGCTAGAGTAGCATTAGATGTTGCAACAACTGAAGCCGAGGATGTTAGAGCCACGATAACAGAAGGAAACATAGAGGCGTTGACCATTGAATCTTCCCCTGAATGGGGGGGAACTCTGATTGAAGAAGAACACGAAAACGCTAAGATAGAAGATATTGCTTCCACATCAGCTACAAATCTGGAGATTCCTGCACCATGAAAGAAAAGAAGGAGATCAAAAGAAGAGATACAAGCATCACCACCAATAAGAAGAAAAAGAACCAGGTCAGTTATAACATCTGAAGCAGCACGGGCAAGATGGGCAACCCTAGAAGCACAGATTGAATTCCCCATTATGAGACCCAAAGCAAATGATGCCCCACAGGAATTGGCTACAGAAGAACCTCAAATTGAGGGACTTTTGTATGAAAATGGCCTATTAAAAGAAGAATTACAATCACTTTGAAAAGAACTAGAAAATTGGAAGGAAGCATGCAAGAAGCAGGTAGAAAGGAAGCTGCACACACTGGTTGAATCCGTAGACCGATTAGAAGGGTCACCTCCTGCCGAGGATGGTGAGGAGGAAGAAAGAGTGGTCTACCCTGTGTGTGGAGAAATATTTAACCAATCAGGCTACAAATTCATATTTCATGCCTTTGTGATACAACAACCTATACCAGCAGCTGTGGAAGAACAAGGACAAGAAGCACCAAAGATAGAAGTGAGGGATGCAGAAATGATCCTTGGTACAGAAGAAGGGGAAAATGAAGAATTATAGTCATATCCAACAGAAGAAGGACAATCTAATTGGAAGGATGGTGAAGCTCCCTAAGAGCAACTTCAGCAGAGGGAAGTAGTAGATAAACAGGGTGTTGATACACAAGAACCAGCATTTTTGAATATTCATGTTGAAGTTGCCACCCAAATTGGGGAAGATGACCCAAAGGCTAAAATTATTCCTGATTTTAGTGAAGAAGTCTATGCTGTGACTCCTGAACCGTCTCAGGGAATATAACTAATAGAAATGGAACCCTAGCAATAGGATGATGATGAAGCTGAATAGGGTATTGATACACAAGAACCAACATCCCCGAATATTCTTGTTGAAGTTGCCACCCAAATTGGGGTAAATGAACCAGAGGTTGAAAATATTCCTGATTTTAATGAAGAAGTATACGCTATGACTCCATAACTGTCTCAGGACACAGAATTAATATAAATGGAACCCCGACAACAGGAAAATGAGGAAGTTAACTAGGATGTTGTCACACAAGAACCAACATCCCTAGAAATTTCTGTGGAGATTCTCAGGCAGCAAGAAGAAATCAATCCTGAAATGGATATAATTCTTGATTTGGATTTAGGAGAGGATGAACAAATGCAATCACAATCCTCGGGGGACACTGAAATCCTCGAAGAACAGCTCCATATTGCAGAAGACATGGAAGCAACTCTATAACCCTAGTAGCATGAAGAAATAGAAGGGCAGGGCTCTATTACACAAGAACTAGTGGCCTTGCATCTCCCTATCAAAGCTACAGCTAACAATCAGGTAGATGGGGCGATCAAAATTTAGGAAGAAGTTGCCACACAAGAACCAACACCTTCACAATTAGTTGCTGATGTTGCTATAGGAGAACTCCAAGAAGAGGATGTTGTTACATAAGAACCAACATCCCCAAAAGTTGTTTCAAAGGTACCTAAGGTTGAAGTTGCTGCAAGAGAAATTTAAGGAAGGGGTGCTATTACACAAGAACCAGCACCCCCAGAAGTGATTTTAGAAGTATCCATGCAGGTAGTATAGGATGTTCAAAATGGAACATCAGATGATAAGGTATGGACTCAACTTCCTCAAAATTTTGTCAATTTGGATTCTGATAATGAAGAACATGTTGAAGATGAATAAATTCGGAGGCTGACAAAAGAACTCTCAATCCTAAGAATAGAAGTGAGGAATTGGAGGAGTCAGGTGGATAGGTGTCAAGAAGGGATGGTTTCCCTTGCTGAACATAGGAATACCATCAAGGAATTGAAGGAAATATGGGCAGAAGAACTCATGTCCTAGAAACTCCATCGAAAAGAGTTACAGAAGGAGCTAAAGGAGCTGAAAAAGTTCAAATCGATGCAGGTGGAAAAAGATCAGCTGTATACTCTTTCTCAGGGATTGTTGGGTACTAGAGTACCATCCTCCTCTTACCATGTGTTTTTTTTTGAGCAGTTCATTTGGTTTAAACTAAGGGATGTAAAAGAAGGGAGACCATATGAAATAGCGACCTCAGCTGAATTCCTGGAAACATTTCTGGAAAGTGACTTTGAGGTGCAGAACTTGCTTTGTGAGCTTTATTTGCATGAGTTGGCTTGTCCCTTGGATCACCATTCAAATCCTATCCCTTTCTCAGGTGATGTTCAGCTGAAGGCTTTTGCCTCCTTTGTTATCAATCATGTTCAATGGGAAAGATCCTTCCAAAATTTATCTCATAATGAGTCCCACTCTAACCTTTGGATTCGAAGCAAACCTCAAAACCCTCATCTTCTCCTTGCTCGTCAGCAGAATGTACTCGCGTGTCCCATCCAAACTCAGCAGATGATGGAAATTCAAGAAAAGGTTGTCTCTACTTGCATCAACTAGATTTCCAAGCATCAACAATTGACTTTGGAAGGTAGCCCGCACAGGTGGCAGGCTGCCTCTTCAACCCTGAGAAATAGAGATCCCTACTATTACAAGAATTTCAAACATGCACTTTCCAGGGTTGAGGGATATGTTGGATGCATGAAGGAATGTGGAGTTAATTGGATGGGACTCAAATTCAAATTTACTCTCATCTAGTGGTTAGCAAAACCATGTAGGGAACACTTCTCATTAACAAAGGCAGAAGAGCAAATGTGTTGGAGATATTGGGCTGTCCATAAGGGATTCTTGGAAAAACAGAGAATGCCTGAATTCCCATATAAATTTTCTTCTCTCCATGAACGAAGTACAATGCTAGATTCAGATTCATACTAATGGAGGTTGTTGCATGGAGACATGCAACAGGACAATTAGGGGGAGATGTTGGGCCCAGAAATGACCCCATTTTGACCACCTTTACCTACCTCTTTTTGCCTCATCCTACTCCATTATGTACACTAAACAGATGTTTTTCCTTCACTTGGTCCCTCAATTCATACAAGTATGGTTAATTGTTGTCTTATTTTATTAATGCTTAGGATTGTTGTAATCGGGGCTTTACATCTTGAATTATGCTAACATATGGTGGTTTTATAAAGATAATTTGAGATGTAAAGGATACAGGTGCAGCAGGCTAAACATTCCAAGAGAGGAATGAACATTCATTGCTGAGATAATCTCCATCCATTCCATTGTTTCCCAAAGAACGAGGTCAAAGGATACTATTCCACACAAGCTGCACAAAGGTAGTTGCAACAGGCTGCAACATATTCAGATGCAACAGTGCGTCGCTGCTCAAGAATAGCTACAATCCACGGAGTATCTTCTTGATTGATCATGATTGTTAGTTCTGGCTCAAGTAATAGCCTTCCTATATTTTCTACTTCCATCTTGCCACGGCTATAACAGCTTATCGTAATTGGGGCAGCCTGAAGATCAGAGATCTTCATGGCTGCCTGATAATAGTGGGATTATGATTGTAATTGTATAAATACTGGGAACTATTCCAAGCCAGGGGTTGAAAAAATAATCGAATATATTGTATAAGTTGTGACTGAGGTTGTGTGTTCATCTACCATTTTAATACAAGGAGTTTGATTCTTCATATCTCGGCATTTTAATGTGTGCTACGTCCATCATATCTATGTGAAGGCTGGGCCCACCTTCCCACAGGGATTGCTGAGTTAATTAGGTATTTTATCTATTCTATTTTGTGGTTTGAATTTGATGATAAATCCATTTATTTACAGTAAGTTGCAACAGTCATCAATTTTCCGTGTGTTCATTTGAATGATCAATAATTGCATCCCCTGTAAACTGCAGTGGTGTGGTGTGACAATCGACTATGTAGGTTAACTTTCTCTTATGCAACTGTGTGATAGCTATGACAACCTTGTTCATCCCTAGTTCTTTCAATTGTTGTTTTCTTTAGATCCTTGTAGTTTATTCCTTTACATTTATAATTTTAGAACTTAATTCCTGTACTTTGAATTCCTAGATTAAGTCGAATTAAGATAGTTGAGATGGGTCTTTAGATGGCTTGGTAATTGAGGATTTAATTTTCTACAAAAGTAATCTAGATGTCTATTTCCTGAATCTTTTAATTCTAGATTAAGGATTGTAAGAAGGTATTTGTGATTGCATTCTTAAGAAGGTAAGCTAGATTAAGTAGATTATGGGATGAGTTCGGCTGAATAGGAAAGTAGGGTCATTCATTAACCGTATTAGATACTTAGTGTTTAAAGCATATACAGTGTGCATTATCCTTGAAATAAGAGACTTCCCTGGGTTGACAATTTATATTGAACACTATGTATGTTGGCTTTAATTAACTTGCATATAGGGTGCCCAACAACTTTGACGAGCGAGAAAGGAAGCAGCTGTGCTCGACAATCTTTTCATTCTTTTAGGAGTTAGAAAAGAGCTTAACGGAAACTCTGGTATGGTTAACCGATTGAGGGGGCACTGAAGGTGCCCCCATGTAGGGACAATGGATAGTGGTCCAAAGTTCATCTGTGCAGTATGGATGGAGCAGGTGGCTCTTGAACATACCTGTACGTGCATGGGATAGATTGTGGCAGAGGCACGCAAATCGGTGTAGCAGAGGCATGTAGAGAGTCTTGTGTGAGCTGTGGTGGATGGACAGGGCTACATATGATGGGAGTGCAAATCCGGATATAGTTATGTGTTGAAATAAATGATCCGCTTCCGGATGGTGGTTCGGGGACCTACGTGAGTTGTGGTAGGCAGGTGTGACACAAGTACAGGTCCGGAGACACTTGTATCACAATGTGGTATGTGAACCACAGTAACTCTTGGGAAGTGGCCTCGAAAATTACTTATTAAACATGAGACAATGGTCTCATTAACAGATAGAGGGAAGAATCTTGAGCCTGGAGGTGTGAGGGGTTTCTCAAATAGACTTTGGGTGAATCTACCTAGAATCTAATGATGTTTCCCCTAATGGGGGTCTCTGATTTGTGGTAAAAAAGTTGCAAAACAAAAAAGGAAAAAAAAACTATCCTATAAGGGACTCATAGTGGTTATATCAGGGATAGACTCTCTTGAGGTGGAGCCCCCATTGCACAGCTTCTTCAAGAGTCGATTGTCTAAGTCAGCGAAGAGGTATGCCCCCTTACCAAGACGAAGGTCATTGGCAAGGCAGGGTGATGAAATCTGGCCTTTTATGGGAAGAACCGATTCCACACTATGGTTTAAAGGGAATGGAGTAAAACCAAAGGTGGTCTTATAGATCTCTCCTTCATCGCGTAAGTGGTGTTGGGATAGATCAAGTGGATCTTCCACAGCCAATGAGACGGAATGGAAACTAGTGCTAGAGATCATGTAAATGGTATTGGTTGTGGCTTTGGTGTCCTTGCCCCCAGTCTCTATTGGAGGAAGAGGGGCGGGCCTGGAGACGAGAGGAGTCTTTGATGGACCTGGAGGTAGGTGCAACATCATCTCAATTGGCTGGACATGAGTCAACACATCATGGGGCCTCAGAGGTAGGGTAGGTATTTCAAGGTACCACACAGGATCTCCCAGTGTGAAATCCTATAGATTGCGGGTTTCCAAGGTAGACTTACTCACGATCTCGGATGGTAGGAAAAGGAAAAGGAAAAGGATCATGTTGAGTGGGAATGAACCCCACTATTTCCCTGGTAACTAAGGTTGAGGTTGCGACTGAGGTTGCGACTGTGGCTGGAGCTGCGGATGGAGCTGCGGCTGCGGATGGAGCTACGGATGTGGATGGAGCTGCGGCTGCGGATGGAGCTACGGCTACGGTTGGTGCTGCAACTGTGGTTGGTGCTATGAATGCAATTGGGGTTGGGTGTACTGGTGCTAGATGATAGCATGCACAAATCCGCAGTGTCACTTGGTATCGGTGGGGGAGGTAAGAATGGGAAAGTTGTCATGGTGGTATCGGTGAACAACCCGAGACCTACAGCCAACAATGAAGGAGTGGCTACAATGTCGAAGGAAGTATCCACAGTGGGGATGACATTAACTAGTGTAGTCGGCCCCTGGGGATCGTGGTAAGTTAACTAGTCAACAGTCATGATTTTCTCATCGTGAGGGAACATCATGAGACAAAAAACAATTGATGCTACGGCTCTCATGGCATACATATAACTTATTTCGAGGAGAAGGTTATAGTCCAACTAAGCATTGACAAACTCTATGTCAATCAATACTATTTTCCCAACTAACATGATGGGAATGTGCAGGAGGATACCTTGGGCTTTAGTGGGATGGCCATCATAAGCCCTCAGAGTAGTGGTGGATGGTTGCAGAATTGGGGACCCTAGTTTCTACTAGACTAAGGTTGGCATGACACACGTGGATTCCCCCTCATCCACGATGCACCGCTGCATGACCAAATTCCGAATGGATACTGAGATCTAGAAAGCAATGGTTGATGACATCTGTGGTTCTCCATTCTCTATGTCGAATGTGATCAACTTGGAGTCAGAGGGTTCTACAGCACCGAGGGTAGCTAGTAAGGATTTCCGCTATGTTGGGAAATTTTTAAGTACCTCAAGAGAAGACATGGCCATGGGTGTTTGGGCTAAGTCATCCACGATGTTGTAGCTCACAGCAGCTCTAGACATGACATTGTTGGCAACCCCTCGTATGGGGGGGCACAGGGGAAAAGGGGGTAAGTGAAGAGGTGTACTGGTTGTTTTGGATGTGGATGCCGCTGATGGATCAGTGGGTTCAGTGTTAGTTCCGTACTGATTTCGTCTGGTCTGTAAATTGACATCTTCAGTTGTCAAGGCTAACAAATGATGAACACCTATTTCTGTTATCGGTGGCATAGTCGGGGCGATGGGATTGGGTTGGGGATCCAATGCAGTTGCTACCCGTCCTTGGACTGGTAATGGTTTTTGGAGCACCATAGGAGGAGGTTCTGGTGGTGTCGGATTAGGTTGACCTGGGGCTGCCGTATCAGTGGCATGTTGAACCTCATTCTTAATGGTCTGCTTAGTGAGACCCATGAAGGGACACTCATATGTATAGTGCTCGTAGACCTCTCATAGTGTGCATGGTTGGTTTTTGCGCAACAGAGCGTTGTGTCTCGGTGCGTTTGGTTGCTGAGGATTTTGGGCTGGCTGGTTTGCCCCGGTATTGTTGGGAGGATTTGGTTGTTGACCGCCTCCTTATGGTTGGTTGTTGCCTTGATTCCTTGATCAATTATTTCTAGCTTGCCCTTGTTGGTTTTTGGGGGCTAGCTGGTTGGGACGGTTTTTCTATGCAAACACTTGTGCCAAAGGTGCTGCCGGAGCTAGGGCGAGGGCTTGAGCTTCTTGCATTGGTGGTGCATAGTACTAGACTTGGGGGGCTGGAGTTGCTACAAACGTGGGAATTTGTCCCACATATTGTTGTGCCGACCAAGTAGGTGCATGGGTCTATTTCTATGGTGCAGGATGTGCATAAGAAGTTGTAGCTCTGGACTAGGACATCATTCTTGCATAGTCAGGAGTTTGGTTTGGGTAGGCAAAACTAGGGGTGTTGCTTGGTTGTGGTGGCGTCGTAGGTGGTGTCGGGTGATGTTGTGGTTGATGGGAGATAGAGCCTATGATTCCATCTACAGCATGGGATTCCCCTGGCGCATCTTGGTAGGAGGTTCCTACATGGGGAGCATCTAGAATGATGGTGTAGAGGTATATAGACTGTGCATAAATGAGGTCAAAATGTTGGGCCTTCAAGATGGCCTCTTCCTCTGTTTGGGGACGTTCGGAAGCGACATCCTTGGCTATAGGTGGCAGCAAGGTTTTCAAGAACCAGTCCAAGAATATCCTATCATCAAGTTTGAGCTTGCACAAGCTACGACGTCACCTCCACTCGTGGATGTGGTCGGTGATGTGGGTCGCAATGTTTTGGCGGCAAGATAGTGAGATTTCCACTCCTTCATCATATCTGACAGGAAGTTGGAAATATTGCAGGAACATAAAGGCCAAGGAGTTGAAGTCTAGGTACTTGGCTTGTGGTAGCTCAATGTACCACTTGGATGCAACACTTGTGAGGGTGCGTTGGAACAGTCTGAGTCCGATCGAATCATCTACGATGCTATTTGATGAGCACCATAGGTGAAACGTCATTATATGGTTTTGGGGGAACTCCCCTACCTTCCCTTCAAACTTAGGGATGTCTTAGGGAAGTTTGGTTGGCATGGGAGGCCAAAAGGTTTGATGATAGATGGGGTCATTGGTTAACCTACCCAAGTCAGGCAGGTTGAGGCTTGCCATGAAGGGGAGGTTTGACCCAAGGTTGATGTGGGAGGGACTGATAATGGTGGTGGGGTTTGCAGGAACATGATGTACCTGCATGAATGGGGGTGCTTGTGGCACAGTTGTGGATGGGCCAGTTCCCCTAGGTGTGATAGGAGGGGCCATGTAGGTGGAAGGGCCACTGCCCCCAGGCATGCCAAGCGGGACAGTGTGAGTGGACTGGCCACTGCCCCCAGGCATCATAGGTGGGACAGTTTGATTGGTAAGTATGTGTGGAGGCAAATGACTTATGACAGTCTACATGGCATTGCTAGGACCACCAGTAGGTGTGTTGGTGGTGGTGTGAGGTATGGACATGGGTCCACTGCCAATCACTAGTCCAGAAAATGGTTTCGGATTTGTACTAGCCATGGGGCTAGATGGTGCGATGTGTAAATCTTGCTCATATTGATATGATTCTGAGTCTAAGTCTGAGGCTATGTGGCCTCCTGATGGTGTAGAGGGTCATCGCGAGTGGTCTCGACGATGTTGATTCAAGGACCCGAACTGTGGTGGATTGCCTCTTAGGCGTGAAGAAGAGCATGGGGGATCAATTTTGTCTGGTTGGTAGATCAGGTGGTGAAATATTGTAGTGACATTCTGGACCCCAGTTTCAGTGGCTTCCTATTGGCTTTCAGGTGGTCACTCAGCCACTAAGATTGTCAGGAGACAACACTTGGCATTTTCCTCATGGGAGTGCTAGTCAATCAGTAGGGTCTGTTTCCCGTTTCGGTTGACAATTCCTCTCAACGGCTAGCTACTTTGGGGTTCCCGTGGTACTCCTCACAATGAGTTTATGGGCTGAGCCCAAGTACTTCCCACGGTTAAGGTAGTCAGGGACTTATGTCCTCAAAGACTGCAAGTGTTTGAATTAGTGTAAATAAATAAATTTTAATGGTTGGCTCAGCGTCATGAACTGAGTTTGGTTATCTTATTTGGTATGGTTGTGTGCATGTCCATTGTATTTATGTTACTCACTTGGTGGTTACTTGTATGGTTTATGAATATTTCACAGAATTTTTGTGGTTTGTTACAGAACTTACAACATGGGCAATCCTGTTATGAAAGCAGTAAATTGTGAACAAAAAATTTAAAACATGCCATAAATGAATCTGAACTATGGTAGACTTACTAGGTGACTGCCTTACACCTGTATTCCTCTTCAACCAGGAAATATTTCTAGGCTCTCGACACAATGGGACTAAGCTCACCCGTAGATCCTCAGGTCACTCTCTGAGTGCAAGGTTGGTCAACAGGGAGGACACCAATGTCGTGAGGCCCCCTGGGCCTACCACCCCCTCTACCTTCCAAGTCACTCATTTTTAGTGGTATTGAAAAATCCCAAGTGAAGTGCCTATTACTATACGAGCTTCACCCTTCGTCTTATCCCAGAATACCTTGGAGGATGATGACCAGGTAGAGGAGGAAGGGCTAGGTAAGGGGTTAATTCCCAATCTTTATTAAAAACTAAAATTTAACCTACAGTAATGTAATCAAGCCTTAAAATAGATTCATTATACTATTAACCAGTTAAATTTATCATTGATTTACATATATTGTATGAAAATGAAAACAGACTGCTGGACAGAGGCGACTGAGCTGCACTGACAGTCCAAACAGCTTAAAACCCGAATTCTGAGAGATAGGACGCCTGTTTTGGGGAAAATGTGGCGAGGGGGTCACCAATTTTTCCAAAATACAGGCAAGGGGGTCGCTCAAAAATAGAAAATGAGAGAAATCTGGCTCCTGAGAGGGAATTTGCACCTTTTGGGCCTAAATGAAGGACCTGGTCACCCCTTTAGGCCCGATAAGAGTGACCTGGCCCAAAAACTTGAAATTTTTTTAACCTGAGCTGGGAACGGTCGATAGTAACTTGTACTGTGGCCGAATGGGCTTGGTTTGGCCTTAAGGAGGCTCAACTATAAATGTAAATGCAGAAAAAGCAAAGATCTAAAGTAGATTTAACAGAAATTGAAACTAGGGCAACAAAACATAAATGAAAACTGAAAAACTTGAAAGCAATCTAGGGATCCTTTGGGATCAACCTGGTATGGTAGCCAAATCTATAGTAGGGCTTTCACCCTAGCTACAAGCAGGAACGGCTACCTTCCGTCTATAGGACGAAATGGTAGGGTTCCTGTGGGTGGAAGAAAACCTACAAAGAAACGTTAGATCTAACCTCTGAAAACCCTACAAGAAATGGTTAGAAAACAAGAGATGGCTACAGGAAATAAATGGAGCCTCCTATAGCAAACTATTAGCAAATAAACCTACAAACAAAATAAGTTATAAAACTAAAATAACAATGAAAGAAACATGATTATACCATCAATCTCGATGGAAATGGGCCACCATGCCCTAGCTTTGGAAGCACCTCTCTCTATGGGATGGAGTCTTGGCTTATGGAGCAATGGAGGAGAGGGGTTGAATGGCTTGAGAGAAAAAGGGTCTCAAGGCACTCACACAGGCAGCATAACGATAGGGAGAGAAGGATTGTTTTGAGAGTGACCCCCACCCCTCTATTTATAGTTTTTTCTTGAGATTTTAGGGTTTTAAGCCCCTAGTTAGGGCTTAAGCCCTTTTTGGGGGATTTAAGCCCCTTTCGCCCAACTCTTAGCTCCTTTGAGGGGTTTTAGCCCCCTTTTGGAGGTTTTAGCCCCTATGAGAGCTATTTTGGCTCTTTTTAGGGGTTTTTAAGCCCTTTTTCATGTTTTTGATCCTTTGCAAGGGTATGGGGGTCAAATGAGGGTAGTGAAAGGTAGTGAAATAGATGTCTTTGGGTGGTGTAGGTCATGTAGAGCTCATTGAGGGATTTTTTGGGTTAACATAATCTATAAAACCTTTACTATGGTCAATGATAATAGTTTAAACCCCCTTTTCCCATTCTCAACTCTATAGAACAAATGGGATATGTAGAAGGGAGACAAATTTTGGATGACATCATTCTAGCCCATGAAGTAATGCACTCTTTGAAAATCACAAAGTAGCCTGCCATGATTATCAAGCTTGACCTTTCCAAGGCTTTTGACAAATCACAGCTGGAATTACATTGAGGGAATCCTTCTAGCCTTTGGGTTCTTCTCCACTTGGGTTCAGTGGGTCCTTTCCCTTACCTTCCAGACTTTTTTCCTATCTTGATTAATCGTACACTTTCTTCTACCTTCTCACCATCAAGGGGGATTAGATAAGGGGATCTGTTATCCCCTTTTCTCTTTATCCTAATGGTTGGTGGTCTTGGGAGTATGCTAAAGTCTGAATTAGCTGCAAGAAAATTCAGAGGAATCTCAATCCATGACAATGCTCCTTGTACTCACCAACATTTCATAGATGATAATCTCTTTTTTGGTCACCCTTCAATTCAGGAGGCTCGTGCGCTAAAATATTTATTATAGATATTTTTTGAAGCATCCAGCACCTCAATAAACCTAGAGAAATCCCAAATTTTCTTTTTTAATACCCATGTTATCACTCAATGAAACATCACTAGAATTTTAGGATTATTCATCTCTTTATTTCCCACTAAGTACTTAGGAGCTTCTCTCTTTGATTCAGGTATGAAACATTTTTCTTGGAAAGAGATTTTAGATAATCTAGAATTCAAACTATCCTCATAGATATTTCTCCCTCTAAACTTTTCCATTTGACTTGTCTTGTTGAAGTGTATTCTCCAATCCATGCCCCTTTATCTATTTTATGTCCTTGCGGACCCTAAGTGGCTTCTCAATCCTATTCATAATTTGCAATGTACCTTCCTTTTGGGGGGGATAAAAAGAAAAGTAAATGGGTTTGGTGAAGTGAAAACTATTTGAAAACCCAAATCCTTGGGCGGGTTAGGAATAAGGGACCGTGAAGTCAACAATGTTTCCCTTTGCGCTAAGGTCTGGTGGAATTGGACTACCAGAAATGATAGTCCTTTGGATCATTTCTGGAATAACAAATATCCTAAAGATTGGACGGTTCAGAATCTTATCAGATATGACCTTGCCCCTCAAGGATCTCTAATATAGAAGGAAACAAATTCCCAACGATCTCTAATCCAACAACATTTCTTATGGCAAGTCAGACATGGCACACTGGAAAACTACTGGACGGATTCTTGGTAGTAGCTCCCTAGTTTAGATAAATTATTTCACATGCCTGAAGTTCAGGAAAGAATCATAAACTCCAATAGGAGGAAGATAAGGTATATTTGGTTCAATAGAATACCCCATCTTTCAAGATATGGAAGTAACCTAATCATTGGCATCTTGATTGGGGTGGAGAATCATGGCATGATGTTTGAGAGATATTGCAAAAAGGAAGAATTACAAAATAACAGGGCGTGGACATCATTAATTAGTGTCACACACATAGAGGTATGTTCAAGATCAAAGAATATTATCACTTGCTGACTCAATATTTGGAGGAATAGTTGCAGCCACATTGGAAGCAAATTTGGGGGGCTAAACTCTGGTCGGGGATCGCTTCTTTTATATGAATTTTGTATCATTAGAAGATCCTAACTTGGGATAATATCAAGAAATTGCGTCTCCCTATCCCTACATGGTTTTATATGTGTCATTGTGAACAAATGAATCAGAACAAGATCTAGGAGCTAAGGGAATCATCACAACTCAAGAAATTCACAAATTATGTAGAAAAACAGTGAAAAGAGAAAAATTAACACATAGGAATAGTGCCAATATATGAAGTTTCTATTACTGTCCAACATGTAAATATGTCTGGAACATTTTTCTAATACAATAGGAGAATATTTTTATCCTTTAGAGACAAATTGAATAGATACATGTGGCAGGCTTATATTGGACCTCAAACCCCCCTAGGTGGACCAATGAGATCCAAAACGACATCAAACAGTCACGAATGACCATGTGAACATTGATAAAGCATGATAGGACATAAATGAGGGTATTCTAGGAATGATGGAGTGCATGGGTGAGTGGGAGTAATTCTGGGCAACAATAAATGGTCCAAAAGAGCAAAAAAGACCCAAATACCATGCATGGGCACCTATGGTCAACCAGTTTCCCTTTTTTAAGGAGTAGGAGTGCACCAAGGATTGAAAAATCATAAATGAAGGTGCATGTGTCTCCATAATTTTCAAATGAGGGCACTTGGGTGCACTAATGAGTCCAAAACACCAAAATACCCTGATATACCAACATAACCAAGGTTTGGACTATATGACATAAGTACAAAACAAATGAAAGTGTGTCCTAGGTGTATGTGACCATGGAACTAGGTGGTATGATTCTCTAGCAGTCATAAGGAAGAGGAAACCATATATCATGTATTGGACTCTTGTCCCTTTGTGGATGAGTTGTTGGACAAAGTGGCTATACCTACAAAAGAACAAATAGTGTTAAAGGTAATGACATCCACACCCTACAGACTTGGGAGAACGATCTTTTCCAAATTTATATTTTAAATCACTTATGACAGATAACCCCCAACTTTTTAGTATGGGTGGTGTGGAAGGAAATATATAGGCGAATATTTCATGGCATAGAAAGCTTTGTCAGCGACATCTGGAATGGGATCAAGGGGAATCTGTCTGAAACTGTTTGTATGCAGGTTTTGACTTAGCAATACATTCATGTTCTTCAAGTTGAGATTAATATTTTTAAAAGTTGGGAATTAGACTCTTGGAATTCCCTTCCTGTCGAGTCGAGGAAGCTTGTTTCCCTCTAGATCCTGTAGATATGGAACCCTCCCCCTCCTAACTCCTTCAAACTCAATTTTGATGGTGCTTCAAAAGGGAATCCAGGTATGACGGGATTTTGGGGAGTCATCAGTGACAATGAAATAACTAACCTGAGAATCTATTTTGGGACCATTGGGATGAATAAAAATAATGAGGCATAGATGGTTGGTTTACTGGCTGGTATATACATAGCCATAAATTGGAGCCTCCTTGCATTGATAATTGATGGAGACTCACTACTTATAATCTCGGCCGCCTCCAAAATTCAGAATGGATCCCAAATATCTAAGATAGTTCTCAGTTGGCGTCCAGAAATATAATTTCATCGGTTAATTGCTCTTCTTCCGCAATCTATCATGGTCACATTTCAACATGTCAAAAGGAAAGTGAATGCACTAGTAGAAAGAATGGCTAATGAAGGGGTCTAAAGAGACCTACACTTAGTTGATATGAACCTTAAATCCCTCACTCTAGTGGACTTGATTCAAGAATGTGAGATGTTAGCATCCAAGGACTTACACTCCCCAGATGTGGGTGTTATCCATATGCCAGCATGTGGGAAGCATGCCAGCGGTGATCCTGCAAGCAGGAACACGGTCAGGAGGTAGGTCGCTTAAATGAAACTTAGCATGTTCATGGATATTTTAATGTTGCAGACGATGGTGAATCCTTGCGCAATGGAAGTGATGGCTCTAAGTACCATCAACATTCATGGAAACATGCCAGTTGAACCACCCCTCTGCGTGGTGGAAAAAATTTATATGCTCAAAAACTCAACAAGGGAGATCCATTGGAATCACGTGGTTCTTTGTCTACAAATTGGCATTTGGTTTGTTTGGTTTTATGCATGTACCATGGCCACAAGGAAATGAGGAAATCGCATGAGGGTGAGCAACGACTGTGGGCCCTCGAGCAGTAGAAAGGATGGAAAATGTGGAAGCGATGGGTATTTAGACTCTATCTCTGCCTCAACCAGTGGCCTAATTAATGATTGGGAAGAAGGCATAGTTGCACACCAGGTCACTTCAGTGAGATCAAAAGGTAAAATAAATCATTATTGGGTGGTAAAAAATATGTTGGTTCTATTAATGGAGGACGTTCATAAACAAAGGAGGAACTCTAAGGCTGCCACTTTGGAAATAAAAGGGAGTATAGAGAAAATGATAGAAATCCTAAGCAATTTGGTGGATAGTATTGAATGGAGACAAACCCTGTTTGAGAAAAGGTTTGAAGCAGTGAGTTTTCATAATTCCAGTTTGGATGGAGACAATTTCACTGAAAACACTTCTCTTAGTGTGTCCAAGGAGAAGGGAAAGAGAGTCGTCCAATGCAGCATGGCATGGGAGTAGGAAGCAATGTGGTGTCATTTAGGCTAGCCATAGGTTCCATTCGGAAAATGCGACGTTTGCAGTTGGGAGACCCAGTCATTCCATGCAAAACGGAGTTGTTGCCGGTGAAGCTTCCTATGGAATATTCTCCAATCTCGGAATATGAGGCATGCCCAATCACTGAAGAATACTTGGGTTCTATACATGGAGAATGCTCGAGTTAACAAAGGTTTTTATGTTTCAAATAAAAATTACTATGTATTTCAGTTTTTTGGCTTTCTATAATAGATAGGCTACTAGCTTGGAGGTCTATTAGTTATGAATTACAATTTATATACTCTATACTTTTCAAACTGGTTTAGGCCTATTTTCCCTCTGTTGGGAGGGCCTTTTTTGGTTTAAAACTTGGAAATATGGTTAGTATTTTGCATGGTCAAGTTGTTGGTTCCACCTACTTAGGCCACCATAAGTTCAAGATATGAATAGTTCTGTAATTTTTTCTTTTTCTTCTCAATGATATAATATGCTCTTGTGCAACTTACAAAAAAAAATGTTAATAGAAGATATATAACTAAATATTTAATGTAATATTGTGATATAGCTGAATCTTCGATGTAAAATTTGATATAACTAAATATTTGATGCAATATTTTGATATATGAAATGTCTTGATTATGTCAACGTTATATACAATTAAATAAAATGGTTCTTTGATATTTTTATGAGAATCGAAGGAGTTTTTTTAGTCCTCGGAATGGACCTCGATTCAATGAACTTTCTACTATTTTCACTGATGCACTATTCCAAATGAACTATATCAACATTATATATAATAATATATGATGGTTGTTAGTGATATTTTGAATTTATGGTCCATTCAATACGTAAGAGAGCATTTTATTAAAAAAAACGTTTTTTAAAATAATGTATAGAGAATTTTATTAAAAAAAGTTTTTTTTTTTAAATGTATTATTATTTTTATATAAAAATAAAAATAAAATACAAGCATAGAATCAAAATGTTTAGAAATCTAATATGAATATGAGAAAAGTTATTTCCTTCGGACTATTGTTTTCATTACTGAATATTTTGCGTCTCGTGTAGGTGTCATATACATATAGTCATAGTTTTTGAACTTGGTAGAAATAGTGATAGCCTATTTCCCCAACCACCCAACCTAAAAGAGGAACCCATACTTTCATACTTTCTTTGGACCTTATTACCAATATCTTATCAATACTAACCATGAAAGCCTTATAATAATAGTTTTCCAGCAACAACTGGTAGGAGGCAACAACCCCCTTATTACAATGAGTTCAATTCTCCAGCCACAACTGGAAGGAGGCTACAAACCCCTGATTTACATGCTACAACCTGAATGAAGCTCCAAATCTCTAGTTCTTTAGCTACATCCAGAAGGAGGCTATGACCCCCTTTCCTTGCCCCATCCTGCCACCCTGATATGAAGATAGAAACTGCTGAACCACGATCGCATTGATCCTGCAAACCTGTTAATCAACACATGTACTACACTGCATAATCCATACCATGCTGCCACTACTAACCACTACTCATCATCTGATCACTACTCATCAATTGATCACTTTCCATTGTATCACATTACTCATCAACTTGTACAATCAACCTGTCCAATCAAGTTGTACCAATCAATCTATTGCTCACATCAACTGACTCAGTCAATATGATTCTAACCAGCTTCTCACCAAACTCAGTTTACTTGAGTCAAACCAACTGCTCATACAACTTATCCAGTGTGAGTCAGACCAACTGCACATAAGGAAACATGTGCCAATCCTTCTCAATAAAAAACAATTTGCAATAAGATGCTTGTGTACCTATGTCAAATCAATCATATACTTGTGTCAATCAAATCAAGTGCTCTGACAGTCAACCAATCCTTATTACATTTCCTATTTCATCAAGTAAGATACACATTTGAGCAACCAAGAGACTTCACATACGGTCTACCAAACTTTGTCCAATCACATTAAACTCAATGACACCACAACCAACCTCAATCACAGTCAAAGAATACTTGACAGTTAAACATGATATATCTCAACCAAGAAGATAAAAAATTTTAACCAACTATGTCAAACTCAGTCAATCTCATAAACTCTTAGACACAAAAGGATTTTTCACTCCACTTAAATCAAGTCAACAAATCAAACAAATATCAATCAAATAGTCACTTACAAAACTGTCAAAGATTGTCATTAACAATCAATAACAGTCCAACTCCACTTAGGTCAAAGACACAATGATTAACACTTGTCAAACTAGTTTTCAAAGAAAAAACTTAGGTTGATCAAATAAATCACTCACAAGATCTATCACTTACATTCAACTTCTCATTCAATATTACACTATACAATAGTCAAGATAAACACCAAAATCTATGTCAACAATATCCAAGATAATTATAAAGATCTATATCAAGATCTATTCCAAGATATCCATCACCATAGCATCCATAACATATTCAATTACTTAAAATATATATACCAATATATAGGCTCACATACTAAGATCAAATGTGAACTATATCCATGAGAGACATGTGCCATCACAAGAGAAACCCGAAATCCTTGACCATACCTTTTTGAAGATCAAAATATGAAGAAACAACAGACAAACCAAAATAAAATTTATATCATGTCATCACATAGCCCTTGCAACAATATTTCCAACGAGCTAAGAATTTTTTAATTCTGATTTCGTATGAGAAAGTTATGTCAATTTTAGTGAATCTCTTCAATCCTCAAAGATGCCCAAAAATTTCTCCTCCACAAAGTTTCGCACTTTTCTCCAAGAGTTGTGAAATACCAAAGAGAGAATATTATATTTATATAGGTCATGGAGGAAAATTAGTTCCTCAAACTGGGCTGACAAGGAACTCAAAATTACAAATAATCAAATTCTCTTTTGTTTGATCGGTTGACCCAAAAAGGTGGGGTATGCCAACTTCAAAAAATCATATCTCTTCAACCGTAAGGAGTTAAAATATGTTCCACATATCAACGGAAATGGATTGACGAGAAATATCTCCCTATGAAGTGTTTATTTGAAAATTCTTGGTCTAATACCCTTAAATTATTCAATTTTGTCATGACTTCAAATATTCCACACATAAAGGTGTCAAAGACCATGTTACGTTATACATAAGTTCCAAGGTCAAAGGCTCCAATGGACATCATCAAAGGCATGAGGGTTTGATGGCCTTCACATCCATAAACTTCACCTCAACAAGGCAAAGGGCTCCACCATATACTCATCATATCAAGGGAATCAAGGACCCCAACACCACCAATCAAGTGGGAACAAAGACGTTTTCAAGAATATCATCATCATATTCAAGGTCTCCATATCATTAAAAACATATCCAATGGTTCCATTATATATCTTAATCACAATAAGAGTACCAACAACCCAAAAGAGGGGTACAAATACCTCGCCACTAGTTTGCAACACCTTATGGGCTTCATATGCATGATCACAAGGCTACAACATGCCAATGACCATGTAGCGTTCAAGGGCCATCAAACCACCATATGTGTGGGTTTAAAACCCAAACTTCAAAGGACACCAAGGACCCCATACGAATGGGTTCCAACATACCACCATAAGTGTGGGTTCCAAGACTCAAGTCTCCACATGCAAGAGGATCAAGATCTAAGCTTTTGGACTCAAGGACCCCACAAGAACTCAACAACCTCAAGACCATCCAATGTAAGCAATACGCTCCAGTATCAACACATCAAGGGACTAACACACATGCGCCACATCATCCATCCAACAACCAATCAAGAGACCAAAACAAGTACAAGCATAACAAGAAGCACAAAGGCCAGTAACCAAAGATCAACCAGGATCAAGGAACTCAACAATGGACTCAAATGGGACCAAGATACAACTTAGGGTCACTTGACCAAGTCAATGGATAATCGGGGATTTTTCCATTGTTCCAAGGGCTTCAAGCTTGGGCTTGGACAAGGTCAAAAGGGCTCCTCTGACACAGACAACCACAAACTAAACACTAACCCTCGAGGGCTCCACAAGGGGCACCATGGACTCAACAGTTCGCATCAATGACCAAACACCATTGGCATCAATGAAAACTTAATCAACATCATAAACATATAGTCATAAGTTTTAAACTTGGGTAGAAATAGTGATATCATATTGCCCCAACCACCCAACCTACAAGAAAAACTCATACTTTCATACTTTCTTTGAACCTTATTATTACCAAGCTCTTATCAATACTAAAATCCCATATGCAAATATGTCTTACATACCGCCTCTACATAATACTAAAATCCCATATACAAATATGTCTTACATACCACCTTTACATAAAACCTTTATAAATCTAAGGTTATAATAAAGAAATTAGAGCTTGCCATTGTCTTTTAGTTGTATGTAACCTATGCCATATACCTAATGCATGTACTAATTGCAATTCATGATGTAATACTTACAATTTATGAGAATATCCTCTCATCTACAACTTTGAATGATTCACCACATTTAACAAACGTGAATGATTAAAACCTAAAATATAGGTGTGCTTCAAACTTTATCACGTTTCCCTTTGTTTATAGTTTTAAATAGAGTTTTAATATTTGATATACACACTAAACTATTCTAATATAAAAGTTTGTTGTATTTTTGTTCTTTATTAACAAAATACGATGAATTGAATTTTTAGTTTTTTAACAAAATAAAGTTTTTAAATTTCGTCTCTATCAAATAACTATAACTTTTCACCAAATTTGTTTGAAAAAAATTAAAAAAAAACAATTATTATGTTAATTTTTAAAATAAAATTGTGGAGAATTTAGAAATATTTAATGTTTCAAGTAAACACTTTATTTATCATGAAAGAAACAATAAAAAATAAGTAAATTTGTCCACTTTTTAACTGTCACGTCCCTCTCCTCATCTCGACGATGGAGAGGACGCGACCTACACTGCTGCTGTTGTCAAAACGGGCAATCTAGCCCCATGAACATAACAATTGAAAATGCATTGAACATAAAATACATACATAGATGCATTATACGTGTAAATACACAGTGGAAGAAAAACATTCATTCAAACATTCCACATGTTCATATTAATTCATAAAACAAATAATTTGCAAAGATTAAGCACACAAGAATACTTATCTTGAGAAGAAGCTTCCCCGCAACTAGTTATGTCGTTGCAACGTTCCACCCAACCATAGGCCAATGTGCTCATCAATATCTCAGCATCATTGCCACCCCCGAGCTGGGCATGATTTCCACAAGGAACTAGGGAACAACAAGCCTACACACAGCAAGACCATACACCCACAGTCAAGCCAACACACAGTTGGGTTTCACAAACTACTAAGGCAACACGCCAATAACATATGGGTTCCTTGGAATTACTCATCCAAGACAACAATCACATCCAAACACAGTCAACCATCTAATAGATGGGTTCCTTAGACTTTCTTAGCTAAGCCAACACAAGGATGCCCTTCCCAGCAAAATACAAGTTCTTGGTTGTAGATAAATGTTTGGCAACAACAAACATAAATGGCAGATGGGGAAAACAACCAAGGGGAGCAAATCCATGTTCATAAAACACTCATGGACATTACAAGAGAAAAATGACCTCTATTCACATCCAAATCGTGAATCCAAATTTAGACAACGCCTATGGGCATTACAGGAGCAAATCCGGCCTCAGCAAACACCCAAAATGGGAATCTTTGTTGCACATTCACTCAACAACACAAAAAAAACTTCCCAGCTTGGAGAAATTGAGGAAATGACAGAAGAATGTGAGGGAAACTCCCAAATTGCTCACAGGGGGAAAATTGACCTCTTCAACCCCAAAATCAGAGTTCCCCTTCTTTCCATTCACCCAGTAACACAAAAAACGAATTATGGGCATGGAGAAGTGAAAAAAACGATAGGAAAATTGTGAAGGAGAGAGCTCAGCCACCTTCAACTGTGTGAGGGAGCCCAAACGTGAATGAGAATGGGTGAGGAATTAAAGACATGGGTGAATAATGGCTTGGGCATGCCTTTCCCAACATTTACTTGCCCCACAATTCAAAAACACGTTTTTCCAAAATGGGTGGTCTTCCCAATTCGAATTTGACTCCCATACCTTTCACATCCCAAGGAAATAACTTCCTCAACCAATTTCTTAATTGTTGGGCACAAAGGCAAAATGGGTAGTTGACAACTTTATGGGTTTTCCCTTAAACATTTGGCTTTTCCCCATTGGCTCAAGGGTTTGAATATTTTCCCTCTCTATTCCTTGTGAAATCATACCCCCATCTCTTTAACTTTGTGGCACATAACTAGTTGTGGTATTTTTTATTAATTTGCATTTTTACATGATGTCTCAAATTATATTGTGCTTGGTTAGCACATAAACCATCGGCATCGATTTTAATCGCCGATACATAAAACACTAAATCAATGGTGGGGCCTTTGCCTTGAGCTCCACACCATGATCAAATAAAAATATTTACATCATGTGCAATTCGATACCATGGGGTTGAAACCAGGACACACATTCCCCTCCCCCTTGGGGTCAAAACCAGGGTGTTACATTAACTTATCCCATTCATAATTACTACATAATGGATAGAAACAATAAAAAAATAATCAAATTTGTCCACTTTTTAACTTGATGATAATGATGATGAGGATGAATAACATCCACTGAGACCAACTTTGGTCTATTGGACCTTAAGAAGGACAATACTTGGTTTACTTTAAAATCTTGGTCCCATGCTCAAAAAGCTTGCCAAGAAGCTTTCCAAGTTCACTATAGTTTTGGCAAGTTATGAGGTTATAAAGGTTTGTATTGTAGCAAATATCATGAAACTCATATCTAATGTGGGTGTAAGCAAGGCACTCTAATAGAAAGTGATTTCCATCCTCAACGCTCATAGACTCACACAGATGAGACCTACCATTTCTGCCCATGGATTTTTAGGAATAGACCAATGCCCTGTTTCACTATGGAGTTCATGAGAGTTCGTTCTAATCTTGGCTATATTAATTTTCTTCTGTAAGCTAGTTACTACTGAGAGATACTTCTGATTTTCCAAGTTAGGATTAATGACCTCCTTATAGTATCTTAATTTTCTCTTAACCGCTAAATTTTCCTCATGCCAAAATTTCTCTTTAAACTTGGAAGTAATAATATTTTTGACATTATCAATGTTCTGCAAAATGTCATTTTCATTAATGCCCCAATGGTTTAACCAAGCCATGGTATCTTTACACCAACCCCGCTTGAGGCGTAGTTGGTTTTGACTTGAGTTTAAAACAATTTTAGGAAGTCTCTCGTTTCCCATGTTATTTATCTTATGCTTGTACATTAGGTACCTAGTCATAGCCATGCTCTCGATGGGGGAAATACCCACTTCTATGAGGAGAATAGAATAAGGCGTATTGCTTTTAATTTTGAGGTTATAAATTATAAACTGCTTCTGGATTTGCTCAATCTTCCTCCAAGATTCTCTAGAAATGTTGCAACCCCATACTTCAAAACAATACAAGATAACAGGGATGACAAGAGTTTCAAATAGGAACCTCTTTTTATCCCACATGACAAGATTTGTTAATTTACAGTTATTTTCAAGACCAAAATAAGCTTTCTGCCCTCCATTAATCATTTTCTCAATGCTATAGTTCCAATTGATCTTATGATGAATATCAATTCCGAGATACTTGTAAGAAGTCACTTCCTCCATATTTCTATTATCATAAACAAAATTTGCATAGGTGTCTTTCTTAAATTTTATAGTCATGATTTTTATCTTGTCGGTGTTAACAGTCATACCCATGTTAGAGCAAAAATCTTTAAGAATTCTTAATTGTTTATCGAGATTAGAAGGACACCTTGCCATAAGAATAATATCATCAATCTAAAGTAGGAGGATGATAACCATCCTAACTAAGATTGTACCGACTCAGCCTACTTCTTCTAAACACTTTTTTAGCTTATCAATGTAAATGCCAAAAATGGTAGGAGAGAGGGGACAACCTTGTTTAACTCCAACATTACAATTTATATTTGTTTTCCACCCCTCATTATGCTTAAACTTGACAATGACCTTTTCGTATAACCTTATTCCATTCATAATTACTATATAAAGAATTTCATTATTTTATTAGTTTCTTCAACTAAGTTATATAAAAAACAATTATTATTATTTTATTAAACTTAACTATATTCAAAGAATAATATATTAACCTTATTATACTTTCCTTCCTTAAAAATCAACTATATTGATCCCATGACACTTTCTTGCTTTAAGTGATGATGCTTTCTGTATTTACTTGTTTTTTATTAAATAATTTATTTAGTAAAAAAAATATGTTCTAGATTTTAGATTTATTTTATTTGTTTTGGTATTTATTTATTTATTTTTGGTAATATGTTAGGAACAAACAAATGAAGATGGCATAAAGTTGTTATGTCTTGGTTAAAGATGTAGCAGATTGATAAAAATGTCAATTTGCAAAATATAAATTATATTAAAAATATTATTACAAAAAGAAGCTTTACTGTGATGAAAATTAGAGGATAAAAGAAAATGAAGATATTACAAGGAGGTCTTTAACCATATTCTTGAAGATCAAAATTATCTCTTTGTTTTAACTAGCATAAAGAAGAAGATCCATATAGCTAAAATAAGAACAAACTCTCATGAGGTGCATAGTGAAATAGAGTATTAGAACTTTTCTAAAACTCCATGGGTTGAAATGATCTATCATCTTGAGACTACCAACATAGATCCATCTTAAAAGGGATATATCAAGTGTCAAGAGGGATCAAATCTATCGAGATGCAAAACTATTTTTAAAGTGTAAATGTTGAGGAAGCATTTTAATTTATCTAATTTGTGTTTTTATATATATATGCAGTTGTAAATGTTTTAACTCTAATTTGAGTCGACATGTTATTGTTTTATAATTTTTTTTTTTAAAGGACACATGTCAACACTAGGATGAGCACGAAAGTAGTTGCACATCTCCAATTTATCTAATTTGTGTTATATATATGTGTGTGTGTGTGTCGTTGTAAATGTTTTAACTCTAATTTGAACTGACATGTTATTATTTTATAATATTTTATTATTTTTTAAAAATGACATGTGTCAACTCATGAGCACAGAATGAGTTACACATCCCCTCTACCCGGCTGTAGAATACGCCTCTTCAACGCAATGAGTGTTGAGGATGAAAAGCACTTCCGCTTAGATTTACCTACATACACCCACATAAGATCACAGTTTTAAATTTTTTGTTACAATACAAACCTATCCAACCTTCTATCTCATCAAAATTATAGTAATTTAGAAACGCTCCTCTCCAAGTTTTTTGGGCAAGGAAATAAAACTCTAAAGCAAACCAAGTAGCTCCTTACTTTTCTTTCTTCAGATTCAATAAACCAAAATTAGCCTAAGTGGATGCCAACCACCACCACCATCATAATCCCAAAATGATATTTAAACTCCGTTAAGGAGGATAAGAGTTTTTCCCTTGAGTTACATCCAATTGACTTATTTTTATATGATATTATATTATTCATATATAGATTCTCTTAACTTTTAGGTATTATTTATGTTGTCTAAATATTATAGGATTATCATCACGATTATACAATTTTTTGTCAAATAATAATATTTCATTATTTAAGTTGCATTTATGAATACATTTGAAATTATATTAAAATATAATATTAATTATTTTATTATTTAAATTGCATTTATGAATACATCTTGAAAATATGTTTAAAATATAATATTAATTATAACTTTTTAAATTCAAATGTAATAAAAATATTTATTTATTTATTTTCCTTTTGAATTTATCATTATACTTGAGCTTTCACTTTTATTAAAACACAAACTCACTTATATTATTTTCATTTTTATTAAATTAAAATTTTATAAATATCATTCTTCTCATCTTTCTTTATTATGACATGTTGTGTAAAGATCACTCATCCCACCTTTCTTTATAACTTAATGAATTCACACTCTGTATAGAATGTTAAAAGAAACCTTCTTCCCCACTTTCTTTATAAACTTTTAACTAGGTTCACAATTTGTATAATTTTGAGACATTTTGTATTACCTCTTTTATAACTCTCTAACTAAGTTCACACTTTGTATAATCTTAAGACATTTTGCATCACCCCTTTCTAAGTCTCTAACTAAGTTCACACTTTGTATAATCTTAAGACATTTTGCATTACCCTTTATAAATCTCTAAGTTCACTCTTTGTATAAAAATCTTGAACATTGCCTCCTTTATAAATCTCTAATCAAGTTCACACTTGTATAAAAATCTTGAGACATTTTGCATTACCCCTTTTGTAAATCTCTAACTAAGTTCACACTTTGTATAATATTGAGATATTTTGCTTTACCCCCTCCACAGCAAGAAACACCCCCACCATGCCACTATTTTGTCATCATTTTCTTGGTATAAGAAAGCATATAAGCTTTTTGACAGGCGGCATGTATTTTGTATTATGAAAAAAAAATGGAGGAATTTGTGTCCCCGTCAATGTACCCATCACATAAACAATGGAGTTCTCTTCAAAGTATGCAATACAAAACAAATATTCCTCGCCACATTGTCAAAGGACGATAAAGGGATAATTATAGCCCTCGAGTGAGAATTCAAAAGTTCCAAGTCCATAGATTAATATTTATTATTATTTTATAATTTATAAATAAACGATATTGGATATAATTATGCCCTCTGACACGGCTAGCAGTGCGGCAGAATGGGCAGGCACTTGGAGCCAAAATGATTCGTCTGCCATAACAATGTGGTGTGCTCCCATTGGCCCGCCACGGTGGACCCTCTCCTCCACACTTAGCAGTTGGCCGGTGAGCGCCGTCATTCGTTCTTTTTAGGAGATAATGAAAATGACGTGGACAAAACCAATCGTATAGGCGGTTTCACGGCGTCCTTGACTGGTTCCTGGTTTCCCGCTGCGTTTACCCGGTACTGCCGTTCCTGGTCCAGTGCGGGACACGTGCCAATGCAGCACATTGTATTATTTAAGCAAATCATATTGAATTCTTTTCGGTAATTAAAAATATATTGAAATTGATATTTTTTTTAGATTCATTTTTTAAACACTATATTAAAGTCAACAACTAGAGGTCTTATCTAGTACATGGGTTTATCGTGTAGGATTAATGGCAACCAAAACCCCGGCGTTTTTCTTCTTAATTCCGGCCAAAATCAAACATGAAGCAATTTTGCAATTTCAGCAATTACAATGGTTTTTTAAAACGTAAAATGCTCGATTTTGAGACTATTTAAATGGTCAAAATTGTGGTTTGAGCATTTTAAATTGCATTATTTTTAAAACTATTTAAATGGTCAAAATTGTGGTTTGAGCAATTTAAATTGCAATAATGATTCTTTTGTTATTCTATTGGGGGGTTCGGGGGGAGTTTTGGTTGTTCACTATAGGGTTTATAGTTAATGGAAGTTTTATTTAGGTCAAACTTTTTTAAACATGATGATGTCTTAATTATATATATATATATATTTATTTATTTTTTATGGATTTTTAATTTTGATTCTTGCATTGAGAGTAGCTAGGTACTCTCAACCCATAACCTAGTGAGGAGACACCTCCTCACTAGGTTATGGGTTGAAAGTACCTGATTATAGAAAGCCTTGGTAGGATTATTTTGGATGCTCAGCAGAAAGGCCTTATCAAAGGATTCCAGTACTCTCCTAATCTGGCTATTACGCACATGTTATTTGTGGACGATGTTCTCTTATTTGGAATTGGTACTGTCAGTGAATGGAAAGCTTATAAAGATGCTCTAGACTTGTTATGTTCAACTACGGGGATGCCAGTTAGCAAAGAAAAGTCATCCTTTCTATTTCAGGATGTGGAGGAAGATATCAGGTGTCAGATTGTTGAGCTCCTTCCCTACAGCATGGCTCCGATCAGCACTGGTTTCAAATACTTAGGATTTCGCCTTAAACCCTTGGGGTATAGATCATTGGACTGGAGTTGGATGGTGGAAAGGTTTGAAAATAAGATTAAGAATTGGTCCTACAGGTTGCTCTCTCTTGGTGGTAGAGTTGTCCTTATCAATTCAGTACTAACTAGACTTGCTGTGTATTGGTTTTCCCTAGCTAGATGCCCGAAATCTATCCTAAATAAGCTGAGGAAAACTATCTTTTTGTTCTTATGGGGGAACTTAGATGGTCATCAGAAATATCATCTAGCTAGCTGGGAATCTGTATCAGTCCTTATAGAGTATGGTGGCTGGGATATAAAGAATTTGGAATGGTTTGGAATCTCGCTGAGGTTGAAGAATTTGTGGCAGCTCCTCAAGGGCAATGGCATCTGGAGCAGGATCATATCACATAAATACATTAAACACAGACCTTTGGAGGATTGGATCAGAGCCCAAAAGTTCATATTGACTGGAACATCTTATTTCTAGAATGGCTTTGTAAGGATATTGTCTTGGATTACATGTCAACTTGGTTGGAAGGTTGGCAATAGACTGAAAATTAGTCTAGGAGTTGGTCCAATTACAGGATTGAATTCTTCTTTTTTACTACCTGAGGATCTTAGGGATTATCTTGCTGACTATGGGATCTAAAATTCTTGTACAAGTGCATAATTTGGAAGGTTATCCTCGGGGCTTCAATTGCTGGTACTCGACGTCTGATCTTAATCTTGGAGGGGCCTGGGCAGAACAATGGACGTCATTTGTTAAAGGTCTGTCATATGGGGGAATTAGGATTGGAAATCATGATGACTCTCTGCTCTGGTTATTTGATAAAAATTATGGGATGGTCTCTACAAAAAAATCTTATGAGCTCATCGTGTCGGAGCATCTGCCTTTGCAAAATGATGGTCTACTCACGATGGTTTGGGGTTTCAACATCCCATTGAAATTGAAGTGTTTTACTTGGTTGGCAGTTAAAAGGAAAATTAACACCTGGGATAACCTATGCAAAAGGGGGTGGTTTGGCCCCAACAAATGTAGCCTGTGCAAAATCAATGCCAAAATAGTGGATCACCTTTTTGTTGGATGCCCATTGTTCAAGAGGTCATACACAGCTTGAGAAGTATGTTTGACGTTCATTTACTTTGGCCTGATATATCACTGTCTGGAAACCTCAACAGCTGGGTTAAGAAGGATGGAAGGCTACTGTATTTGCCCATATTTTTTATTTGGAACCTATGGAAGACCAGGAATAGCTATATCTTTGAAGACACGGCTCCAAACATACGCAAATTTTGTCATGTGATCATGTCAGAGGTCGAAACATATCAGATGCCACATGTAAATAGACCCAAAGTAAAAATTATTGGAGATCCCCTAGATAAAAAATATCCTATGGTGTTTTTTGATGGAGCTGTGACTGATTCTATGGGAGGAGCAGGTGCCTGTATATGGTTGAATGAGCAACATTATCTCTCTATCAAGTTGGGTTGTGGACACATCACTAATACTAGGGATGAGCTATTGGCGCTCTAGGCATCACTATACATTGCTAAAGATATTGGGTTGCCACACCTACATATCTTTGGCAATTCCTTTGTGATTATAAATTGGGAAAAGAATGAATCCACTCTTACTATGGTGAACTTAGAGGCCTGGTGCTTAGACACTAGGAAACTCATATCTTTGTTCACATACGTGGATTTCAGTCATGTCTTTAGGGAACATAACAAGAGGGCAGACACACTATCCAAGGAAGGGCTTATTATAGCTGCTTGCCATCTTGCATTCATGGAAATTTGTGAAGATGAAGCTTATGGGGGGGTTTTCACTTTAGCTTTTTTGAGAGCTTTGCTGGTTCTTAGACTTTTAGTCTCTTGGCTCCTGCTGTGAAAGTATTTGGTGAAGTTGATTATTTATTGTCTCTGGCTTTAGAGGGAATACCAACTCTGTCTTGGATAGTGTTTCTGGGTTCTTCTTATTTTCTCTAGGGACATACTTGACTGATTGGTTTACTAGGCATTTATGAGAGGACACCTCTTTGTATTTGATGCCCAGACATTGTTAGCTTGACTCTGCAGGAGAGAAATCTCCCCCAATATTAGGCTGTTGATTACTCTTGGATGACTTTGGCTCCTCATGTATGGACCTTACTTTTGTTAACTTGATGATGTACCCAGTTCCTTTGATTCAATAGAATAGCAAGGAATGTTTTTTTCGCTTGAAAAAAAAAACCTAGTGAGGAGAAATTGTCACTTTACTTTATTAACATTCTAAAAAAAGGTAATTAAAAAAATTTGAGTCTTTCATACAAATAATTAAAAAAACTATATCAACTTATAAAATAAGAAAAAATTAAAACAAACATAAAAATTTAAGAAAGAATAAATTTTGGTTTGAGATTTTAATTAGTGTTAATTAATTATTTTATAGGTTTATTTTTTTACATTATAAGTTTATTCGTTGTTATCCACTAATCTTTAGAAAAATTAAAGTTATTGAAAAATAATATTACAAAATTTACTCTTACATAAGTAGTGTTTCCCTAATCAACCGAGTTAGAGTCAATATTTACTCTGATTTACTCTTGTATAAGTAGTGTTTCTCTAATTAACCTAGTTAAAATTAATTTTGAAAAATTTTCAAAGAAGATTTTCGGTTTTTTTAAGAGATTGGCAATTAAGTCCAACTAAAATTTAAATTTAATATAACCTTTATATATTAAAAATCATTTTAGTTTACTAAATTTAATATTACATTTATATTATATATTAAAGGTCTTTTTTTTTGATAAATTATTTACTTGTTATTTAATATATTTTTTTGTCAACAAGTATTTCACTTATCGATAAAAACAAAGTATTGTCAGTATTTTTTAGTTATATTTTCTCCCCAATTACATGTTTATCCATCATGGATACATATATAAAATAATTATTTATTACAAATAAAATTAAATATTAAAATATTAAATAATTTTAACAAAACAAATATCATAGATGCAAAGTAGACACTGAATGGGTGGTGAATGGATATATGGTTAAGACACTCTTTAGGTCACCATTAATACTTACTTTATATATATCTTAAAAGTAATTATTGCAGCTCAGTATGAGGGAGATCCTGTCAAGTTAGTCACGTTATGCTAGCCAACATAAATAAAATAGATAAATAAAAATATAAATTACATATAGACTTAAATAAAATAAAATAAAATTAAACTAACATAGATCCATTTTAAACTCAGATTTACCGAGTACACAGAGATCTAAATAGTAAAAAAAGATACAACTCAATAAATTGGATTCCTCTCGATGTTTGATACATCTCGGTTTAAAATGGATCTATGTTAGTTTTAATAGCTTTTACAATATATAGACTAAAATACCATAATAATTCTTAAATAAAATATAAAATCTATAAATTAGCACAATTCTCCCCATTAAGTTATACATAAAATTTAAATGAATTTACATCACACAATACCATTAGTAATAAAATACTTTATCAAACAATATAATATACTCCATAATAAAGTAGTCAAAGTTTGGTAATTATGGAAATTAGTGCAAATCATTTATTGTATCCCAAATATAGTCCATTGCTTCTCTATTAGTTCAGAGAGAATTTAAATGGCTTTACATCACACAAACTTTGAAGCCATGCCATTAGCAATAAAATACTTTATCAAATAATATAATATACTCTATAGTAAAGTAGTCAAAGTTTGGTAATTATAGAAATTAGTTCAAGTCATTTGTCTAAGTATGGTATCCCAAATATACTCCATTGCTTATTTATTAGTAGCCCACCTCATAATGCCCACTTGAGGATTTGGATATATAATTTATACATGAAAGCAATAACTACCATTTGTATAGACATGTCAAACTTGTCCCTTACCTATCAAAGGAGAGTTCATCTGCCACTTTCCTATAACTAAGGGACATGAGCCTTTCTCATGTTTATATGGTTGGTTCATTATATATATATATAAACAAATATTACTTTCAATGGATATGAATAGTATATTTAAACTTGTAAGAACGCATGGGTAGGGATTCAACACCACCATGCGTAATCATGGGTACATCTCATCAAAGAATTGGAATTTGTCTATTTTATGAATAGAAAATGACTAATGCCCCATATAGTCCCCCTCATTGATATGGAGCAGGTAATAGTCACCCTCTTTATCCGGGGTTGGTATTCCATAGTGTAACATACTATTTTAATTTTAGTATCTATACTTTCTTTTGGTCAATTTTAAACCTACTCACGGGGTGCATATTGATTATTGGTCTTTGTGTTTTACCTAAATATAAAATAGGTTTTTTTAAATGTTATCCTCTCAACTTTTTAAATCCACTTTTTATTTTTTTATACATGGAGTAATAGAATAACCATGGAAAGGAGAAATATATTTTAAAAGGATAGTTGATCACTACGTTGCAAGGACCTTTAGACTTTTAATATGTTCCATTTTGGGAGAAACAAAAACATAATAAGACAAATTAATTTTTTCATAATTAAGACAGCAACATTTATCAATATGCAACTTTAAGTTACATCTATATGTCATATAACTAGGCATTGTGTTGGAAGATTTGTAGGGTATGTGCTTTTCGGAAAAATCTAACAATTATATAATAATAAATATTTAAGTATAAATATTTAAGTATGTAAGATTTTATAGCCATTAATAAATATTCTAAACTTTTAAGATAGGAGTTAGGTTGAAGTTTAAAATTATTTCAAAGTTTTTGTTTGGCATTACATTTGCTATAAAGGATTTACTTATTATTAAGGATTTGTAAACGATTTAGAATCGTTGTTGGGATTTTTTGAGAATGGGTGGAGTGTCTATTTAAAATGTTGGGAATTTTTTAAATTTCAACAGAGGTTAATATCCAAAAAAATTATTATATATAATGAAATAGTGTTGATAAGGTGTTTGTTGTAGTTTTAGATAGCTTCATTATTGAGGAGGATATGTGCTTCTTAGTGTTTCTTCTTACTTGACATGTGCTTGTGTAATTAAAACTCACTAGAATATTATTTGACAACCTACAACAACATCATTTGCAGCAGCCTTCTTCAAGAATATGCTCAACAATCTATGTTGCTTCACATATTTCTAAAATATTGCTTATGGTGAGATTATATTTCTTACATATCCTTCCACGTAATTACTATGTCGATCTTATGTTTATCATGATTAAGTCTCTAATAATTAAACTTTATGGTCGAAGATTTGAAGTAATGGACATTTTAATATAGACTTGATTAATGCTTTTAATGGTCAATATTTGTCAATTCAAAACCTCACACATGTCTAGAAATTTTACTAAAAATGCAATAATTTACATAGTAGTAATTGTCTCAATCAACAATATCATCTCCAATATGTAGTTCCAAGATTATATGTTACTTCATATCCAATCTCACCATTAAAATTTGTTTGAGCACTTTGAATGACCATTCACCATGTAATCATGTATTCTTCCATGCATCATCATATGCATAGTCATCATCCTGGTTGAAACTTCAAGTCTTCCTCTTTGGAGTCACTTTTCATCTAATATGTATAAGTAAAGTTTCTTTAAGAATAAGAATAAATTTTAGGAGCTAGATTTCACACATGGACTAATTTTCCATGTCTTTTTTCAAAAGAAGATGAACTAATTTACATTTTTTTAAACTAATCAAGCTAAATTTTATAGGATAATTTTTTTACAATTACAATTTACTATTTTTTTTAAATATATAAAATTCTTATAAATTTGAATATTTTACAAAAGTATTACTAAACATTGTATAACTGTCATTTTAAAAACTAGTGATAAGTATGAACCATTAAAAATTTCTTTGCTAAAGATTCACTTCTTAATAAAACCTTAAAAATTCTACTTTCAAGTGACTTCCTCTCTAAAACTTAAAAAATTCTTATGTAAAACACAATTTTTTTTGTTTTTGTTTTTGTCATTCGATCTATTTAAAAACCTACTAAACTTTATGTTTCTTTCAAAAATCTATTATTACAAAGAAATCCATTAACATTCAAAATAAATTCATTAACATTGTTGGTACAACTTATTTGCATCTCGGCACATTAATTCAACTTAAAAATAAGATTTCATGGGTTTTATCGAGATTATCATAGTGAAAACCTAAATTTGATTCCATTCTTCCCATTTTCAAAAATATTAAAGTGTCATTCATAATGATTAAGGTTTATATACATTTCAACATAGTTTATATCCAATACATTACCAAAAAAAATCCCATTAATAATGATTAACGATTGAGGTTTACATTCATTTCAACTTTTCTTTATAATGTGATGCAAAACTCGACAAAATTTCATGAAAACACCCCAAAAAACTATCAAAGGATATGTAGCATATTATTTTGTTTTTTCTTAAGATGGAAAAATCAATGCAAATTTGCATCACTTTTATAATTGTTATAAATTATGAATCATGATTTGCATTGACTTTTAGTAGTTTCTTTTCATCGAGCATTTGTGTCACCTCTTGAAACATGGAATTTATCCTACCATCAAGCCAAAAAAGATGAATTTAGTATTTATTTGCCAACACCCTCCATTTACTTTGACACATTATGTATGTTCTCCTGCTACACACATTAATTGTGTATGTGTTCCTCCTACACACATAATGTGTAAATGTGTTTTAAAGATGGCATGTATGTGGTCTACATTATTTTGTGTTCTTCCTACACATAGGCTCCACCTAAGGTAACCATGTGTTTCAATTAGGCATGTGTGTGAGCCCCATGTGAGGTGTACCTACTAAACGTGTATGGGCTTCATCTAAAGTAATTATGTTTTTGAACTAAGCGTATGTGGGATCCATGTGTGACGATTTTGCGTGTGAACTTGTATTTTTACTAAACATGTGTGTGGGCCCCACTTAAGGTAACTATGAGTTCTAACTAGACATGTGTAGGAGCCCCCTTTGAGGTGATTTTATGCATGAACTTATGTTCCTACTAGAAGCGTGTGTGCCCTACCTAGGGTAACCATGTGTTCCAACTAGGCATGCGAGTAGGCCCCACATGAGGTCATTTTATATGTGAAATTGTGTTCCTAGTAGATGTAATGATCCAATCAGATATGTTTGGTCATTAATTTACTTTTCCCAAAATTTTCAAACAACACAAGGAATTGAAGGGTGGTCAATTAGTCACTTCACTGGAAGCAAGAAAGTGGTTTCAAAATTCTGAGAGGAGGGAGGGTTGGCTAGCTAAAACATCCTATGCACAATGTGTTGGAACCATTTATGTTTCAAACATTAGCAGGGTTAAAGTCTACTCCAAGGCTCATGGGCACCCTAGTATATGCATACTAGATATTTAGCTTAACACTTCCCGAAAACCAAAGATGTGGGATTTAGGATTATGTCATCTTGGGAAACTTCAATTTGGAGGTGTATATCATTTTGAGATTGAAATGACAGGTTTGGGAAAGTTTTGGCCAACTTAGGAAGTCTTACAAGCAAGAAGGATTCTTTGGAGTACACAACAAGCTTGACTTCAGGGCTTTCAAAACAAGAGAAGGACATCATGAATTCTCAGATCAGACATGAATCAAGTTTATTAGCATCTCTACTAACATCACCAACTGACTAAACACAAATTCGCTAGGAAGAAGGCATCCAATCAATGCATCACTGAAACTAGTAGAAATTCATCAAAATCTAGACTATGTGTAGAGAGATCATATGAAAATCAAACTATTATTTACTAATCTGTAGGATTAAATTTAGACATATTTTATTACATCAAATACATCATTAGGAGGCATAAATTCCATTCATAGAGAACTTAGACATGGCATCATTAAACCCAAAACTATCAGAAAGAAGAGAAGAGACTAGAAATTCACCGAGATTCAAATGGGAGATTCTTAATCACTATAAATATATCTCGAACTTGGTTGGAATGAACTTCATAACCTACAATAAAACCACCATTAATGGATGAATGACATTAATCCTCGAATATCATTAGAATAATAGCAGGGGCACACCTCCTGATGGAGAGACTAGGGGAACATCTCCCAAGTCAGAGAGACTAGAGCTCTCAATTCAATAATCAAAATTGAAAAATATGTGATAGGGGGTGAACTACATTATTTTGTAATCATTAATTTATCTATGGATGCATTGAATATGGTCACCCATCTTAGTAATGCACCCTCATTGACTTCTTTTAGCATCTATAGCTTTTACCTTCTTTTTCCTTGCTTTGTTTCCTTTTTTGCTTTGGACTGCTTTTATGCTTTTGGAAACATCTTGATTTTCCTATATTTCTTTGTTTTCCTGCTTTTCCAGTGATTTTCTTTCTTTTCCTCTTCTTTCGTCTTTTATGGACTTTCCTTCCTTTCTGCATGCTTTCTTCTTTTCCAATTTTCTTGCTTTCGGGATGCCATCCATCTTTTTACTAACTTTCTTGATTTTCTCTAATTTTATTCTAGTTTCCATTGTGGATGGCAGTTGATTGGGTCCACACTCTCTCTTATGTGCCCTCATGGGCACATGATCAATTACAACTAATATAAAATACAAAATTAAATTAATAATAAAATATTCTAAATATAGGCTAAATTATTCTCCCAAGTATTAATTAATTTGCCTAAACTATTCATATGCCAAAATTTAATCCCAACCACCTAAATACTTTTTGCCTAGACTCATGTGGAATTAATGGGTTAATGGAATGATGATGGATCCTCTAAAGTGGGGACATTACATTACTCCCCTCCCAATATTTCTTGTCCTCATCATCGACAATCGTGGGTGCTGCAAAATTCTCATAGGCACAAGAACCAATTGTCCTTCATCATCAAATGGAGGAATCTCCTTCAATACTATCACATGTGGTACAACCTCTTGCACAATATAAGAAACATGATATGCACGGTGTATCCTAATCCTATCTTGAAGTTCCAACTCACAATTAACTTCTCTTATCCTCCCCACCATTTTGCATGAACCATGGTACATTGAATTCAACTTTGCAACCCTCTTTCCTTTCAAGGTAAATTGCTTGTATGGTTGCAACTTTAAATGTGCCATTGTCATTCTGTTTGGTTTTTGTCCCCACAAATATTTCGATGATTTGGTTATGTATACAAATTGGCCTTGATTGCCTCTAATATGTCTTTATTGGTTTGTATCCAATCTCTTTCTTCTTGCACTCTACGACCTCCAAAAATTTGCTCTAAATGGTTGGGAACTCCATACCAATACCATGCTTTGAAAGGAAATTTCCCAATGAATATGTGGGAAGTAGTATGGAAGCTGGATTCTCCCAACACAATTAAGTTCTTTGACCAATAAAGAGTGACCAAAGTGATCCTCATTTGAACTTTGACATCATCTTTCCCAATCATATGACCAAGATACATTATCTCCATCATTCCAAACTCATATTTGGACATCTTATCATACAAAAGTTACTTTGCCAGAAAGGTTAGTGCAATATCCAAATGGTGCAAATACTCTTCCCAAATCTTTCTATAAATAAAAATGTCATCAAGAAAAATTAATGCATACTCACAAAGTTGCTTACCAGACACCTTATAGATGCAATACTAGAGTGTAAATGGTGCATTAGCCAATTCAATGGTTATGAATAAGGGTCCATCATGGACACAATGACAACATGTGGCTTTTTGTAGAAGTTCTCCCTTTAAGCTACACTGGTGATGACCAATGTGGAGATCAAACTTGAGAAAGTGCTTGTCCTCATGCATTCCGTTCCTTTCCTTTGTTGGGATGATTGTGGATGCAATTGGACTCGCATGGATATTTGTGAATCCCATCTCAAGGAATTCATGAATGTACCTTCCACTTTCTTCTTTGAATCTCTTCATGTATTTGCAAAGTTGAGAGATATTTTGTGAATATTTTACTCGTCTTTTAAGAGAGTGCTCAACTAGGAATGAATCATGGGAAACCCCCATAAAATCCTTCATAAAAAATGATTTTGGCACCTGAGAGATGAATTCATCCTTGATTTCAAACTACTTCTCTTGGAACAAACCATTTAGCAGCTCATGCACTACTTTTCCTTTGGAATGTTCTTCTACTAGATGAATTTCCCAATCAAGTGAATTTTCCTTGAGGGAGAGAAGTGCATCTACTGCTAGAACCTTTCCTCCCTTTTGAATTCATGAACAAAATTATAGACTTGAACATTACTTACCAATGTTTGTTGCAAGTCATTAGGCTACTTTTGTGTCATGAAATACATCTAACTGTTGTGATCAAACTTCATCACACATTGTCTCTTCACTGAGTTTTGATTGGAATTATCCATTGCATGCATGATCGTTAGGATGGTTGTTTCATAGATGGCATGTTTTATTCCATGTGGCTACAAATTTCTTCTTCCCAAAGAAATGGGATGCTCTGAAAATGGAATCATGTTAGGTGGTGTACCCACCTTCAAATTTACCTTGCGATTCACTTCTTTATTAGGTGGTCTTCCAGGTGGAAGGTATTCAAAAACCTTCTCATGTTTTTTTAGTGACTTCTCAATGTCTTCAAAATGATGTAGGTAGTTCATACTTTTTCCTTGAATGGTGGTGAGGCATTAAATATTCCCCATAATATCTCCATTCTTCACAACGAATCTCACGTCGTGAGATAACACCTCATCTAATATGTATTTATTCCCCAAAGGTATGGATGGATGTGTAGGGAAGGAATTATATTGCAGCCATAGATGCCTTCGATGCTGCTCACATAACATAACAATATCAAATGCATCACTAGATCCATCACTAATGCCAAACTGACTCTTACCAATGTGAACAAGTCTAGCACGAACTAGGGTCTCCATCTCGATTATGTATCTACCCACCCAATGCATGGATGAATAGGATTATTTTCTTGCTGGTCCAAGTGGGATGCAATCAGCCACCTTCATCAGAGTGAAGTATTCTTCACATAAATAAAAATCATAATCTCCCGGAAGAAAAACAAGTTTTTGGAAATCATCCTGCAAGTCAATGCTTCCTTCAAACACTTGTAAAATCTCATGTTTAATTCACACATGAAGATGATATATATATATATATATATATATATATATATATATATATNGACTCTTACAAAAACCAACCCCCTCTACTATTTGATTTTTTACATTTATAACTAAATAGAGATATGGAAACAATATTTAGATCCAAAACTCAAGGGCTGAATATGCTCAAAATAGAAAAATAAGGATTTACATTCGATAATCATAATCTAAGTTTATCAAAAACTAATTTTGGAAACATTGGGCCAGTTGTACTTCTATGACACCTGTTGATTTCGATGAGCTAATATTTATTGATGTGCTTGAACCATATAGAGATTTTGATAGCCACTCCACCGTTGATTATTGTGCAACATGAATGAACTAAGGATTGTAAGATGACTAGCTCAAATACGTTAGGCTGCTTAAGATAACATGGTTAATCCATCTAAAGCATGATATCTCTTTAGCAAATGTGGATATTCTTTTTCCATAGTTTGAAGTCTCTCTACAGGTCTTGGTTTTTCTTGGTGAGTTCTTCATTCCTTTGCTATGCCATTTTCCTTCTTTTGATTGCTTCTTTGGTTGCTTCAACCAATTTCGTATAATTCATATTTATCTCTTCAAGGTATTTTCTTATCCTCTGCTTTGCTTGTATTATCTTATCATTGAAATCATTCAATTGTGTAGTTTTTACTTTATAGTGTTGAAGTGCCTTTTTAATATTCTCCACTTTTGAATTTTCTTTAAAATGTGTTTCATCTACAGGGACTTCCATACATTTATTTATTCCACCTATACTTGATTTTCATCTACAAGAGCTTCTTGATTTATGGGAGATTGTTCCAAGCCTTGTGTATCCATATACTCTACTTGATTTTCAGCATTTACAGGGTTTGAAATTGTTCCCTCTTCAAAACCTTGAATTACATTCTTTCCCTTACTCATATGTCCCCCTTCTAGCAATTTTGGGAAATTCTTAAGGCTCTCTTCAATATTTCCTAAATCTTAAACTAACATTCCTTCTATCTCTTTTGATTTAGAATATTCTCCACTTGAGGACTCTTCAATGTGAATCAAATTTTGATTCTTTAATCCAGGGTTTAAAATTGTTTCATGATCATGCCTAACTTATTAGAATCCCTAGTTTTCGGTCTCCACTTAATAGCTTCATACTTCAGAGCATGAGTGTAAAATTCTTTGGCTTGGAAAGAAAATTTTATGACATACCTTGTTCCAGTTCCTTTGAAGCTGATCTGTCTTCTATGTCTCCTAGTTTTTTGGGAGTAGTTGCGACCTTATCCTTCAGTTAATAAGTCTCATAATTATGGTTGTATTTTTCAATTTGCTCTACTACAGGTTCCCCTTTCAAATTAGATTCTTAAATCACGTGTTTTTTTTCTTACTCAACTTTTCTTGTATAAGATCTGCGTTTCTTTGGGGTTCCTTGCCTATCTTGGATTTTATATATGGGACACGAAACAATTTTTTTTTCACTAAAGATTCCTTTTCCTCTTTATCGGTCTTAGTATCATGACCCTTTAAATATTTTGACTTCTCCACTTCAAACCCTGACCAAAAAAGGAAATCCAACCAAGTTCAATTCTGCTTTCTCAATTCATTGAGCATGAGCAATTTGATTAATCCATGATGAAAAATGTTGTGAGTGGTATGGCTTGGGTGGTTTTGAGTCGTGGTCACCATCTTAGATGATGCAGGAGCATTAGCTCTCAACTCAGAATTTTAAAGTTTGGCTAGAACCTAAGGTCTTGACACTAAACCAAGGAGGGGTTTATTGTAAAACCATTGTAAATATTTTGTAAAGAATTTATTTCTAGATAGAAAGCATAGGCATAAAAGATTCAATTTGCTAGTTTCCATTTTAAGTGTGAGTCATGAAACAAATCCCTGGATCATTGGGATGACTCGAGGGAGTATTTAAGAGTAGGCTGCATGTATTTAGGAATCAATTTGAATAGTCATCTAGAGGATAGCCTTGTAATTCTATTTTTAGAAAGAATTGGACAAATTAAGGGGCCGATTGCAGGTCTATAGGATTTTCTGTTAATAACCTAAGGTTCTATTTGGTAAAAAAAATGAAGACGAACAGGCCAGTAGGGGGAAAAATAGGAGAGAATGGTCAAGTGATGAAAAATAGGCCAGAGGTAGAGTAAAATATGACTTCTTTCATGTATCTACAGTTCAATTTTGAATGAGAAAGAGCAGACTCATCAAGTTGCTGTGTGTATTACTCTTTTATAATCTGTGAATATTGTAATTGAGTTTGATGAATATGATTGAATGTGCATGGAATTCTATTGGTAAGTTTGTATGGAGAGTTGGGTAGAATCCTTGTATAAGATTTTAGTTCTTTCAAAATTGGGTAGAACCAGTATGGTTTCAATTTTTGTAGAAGTATTCTGAAGACCTAGTGAATTGTTGAAAGGGAATATGTTAATTGTGTGTTTGATGGTGCGAAAGAAAACCAGAGTTTCTATGCAAACTCATTTGAAATTGGGTAGAATCTGAAAGGATCAATTTATGTGTTTATTGGAAAGAATGAGTGTGTTGAATGCATTAGAGAAAGAACGAAATTACAGAGAAATTTCTGTAATTGTTTGTATGTGAAGAGACGAGATTTAATTCTGCGTCATTGTGGTAGAGTGATGAGTTGAAGGAGAGTGCATTGAGGGCACCAGAGCTAGAATAATCCTCTGTATGGGAGAATGCATTGAAGATATCAATGCCAGAGTAATTCTTGGAGGGAATTTTTACAGCAGAGAATTAATGGGAAGAAGTCAAGTTCCTATGTATTGGCTTCAGTGTGAGATACATTATTAAAGATAACAACACCTATGTGGAAGAGATTAAGAGATTTTGGCCCAGACATGGTCAATTTCTAAGATTGGTGGTTGAATCTTGTAGCTAGTTATTGTAAACTGTAGATTCAAAAATACAATAGTGAAATACCCTTTTGGAAATAGCGTTGTAAAAGTTTATAATATTTTGTTTAAATTCGAAATTGCCCATAGATTTTGAAAGTTGTTGATTGAAGCCAAAATGCGAATGGTTTAGAAGAGTGTAAAAAATCCTTGTATAGGGGTAAGGGTGTATCCCTTCCCATCATTTTTGGTATTAGAACAAAGGGCGTGGCTGCTACGTGTAGGAGAAGTGTGAGGTAGAGTGTTTCATCTTGAATTCGTTGTGGTAAGTTTTGAACATAACGCGACTAAGAATGAGACTAAGAGGGCATCAAGAAAATTGCTGCTGAAATTGTAGTCTAGATTAACTGTGGTCGCTATTAATATGTTGATCATTGCTTGTATCAAAAGAAGGAGGTATCATCCACGAATTGAGAAATTGTTGCACTTGTAAGGAAAGCACTGCTGTTTGGAGACCGTTGTGTGAAGAACAGTGCCCAGAACTGCGATTCCAGTGCGTTTCATGTGGAAGTAGAAGGTTGTACATTTAACTGTTGAAGTGTTTCCCATGTGTGGAGATTTCTAGCCTCTCTTGTAGCACAAGGTAATTTAAGATTAGTTTTTTTGTGAAAAATTTAATGATTATAATTTCCATACCTGGAAGATAAAGATCAGTTGTAGATGATGCATAAAATCTTGTGGAATATCATAAAAGGTACACAAAAACCACGTACATACCCCAAGCAACTATTTGAATGAGAGAAAAGTGAATGGGAGAAAAGGAGGAGATAATGAACGTTCTTGAGAAGGTAAGAAGTATTATTTTTCCACAGTGGTCTAGGAACTGAAAACACAGTCTCGCAAAGAATTCAAAAAAATATGCATAAAATTGGAAAAATGGTGCAGCAATGGAAGTAGCAGCTCTGTATAATCAAATGAAAGAATGATGATGCAATACAATGATCATGCCAGATGCATGAATTCCAAGACAATTTGAATTCCCAAGGAGGTCATTCGAATTGAATGAGTGAGTCTAGCTTAACTGAATGTAAGCCACACTGAACACTTAAGTTAACCACTGATCAAAACCCTAATTGACTCAACTGAGTCCTAATTGAAGTTGGAGTGCAAAAAATGACTAAGTCTAACTGAAGGTAGCTTAGACACATGTCACTGCAAGCCAACCAACAAGTGGTAGTGCATCAATGACTCCAATGAACCCTTATGAGGTTAACTGAAGTGTAACTAACCATCAGAAGTGGTTGGAGGCACCCCTATTGACTCCAGTTCTTTAAATAATCATTAAATAATAAATTTAATGAAGGGAGGCACCTTCATGGCTTTTTTTAACTGATTGTAACCATTAGTTAGCAATAAAGTGCATTTATGACACTCAGATCACCCCCGGAGTGCTCTAGTTAGCCTCCCCGAATGAAGGAGAAGGCTTAGTTAGCTGCCTTGACTGAAGGTAGGCGTGGGTGTGCTCATGCTGATGTCATACAGTGCTCCTATGATGTCAATTAAGTCAATAAAACTTAGGATAGTGGTTTAAATAGGCCAAATTGACCAAAATGAGTGTGTATGGTGGTAAATGTCTCCAACACCCCCCCTTAAGCTATACTCAAGAGAAGTAGAAAACATAAACTGCATAAGAATGGTAGGGCCCTGGAAACAAAGGCCATAGGTCACCCTGTACAATACTGAAACTCAAACAATGCTCAAAACAAACTAAGTGAGGAAAAGAGGGAAAACCTAGTGGGAAACCCCCCCCCTCAAGCTGAACGCTGAAAGTAGTTGGATCACCCTGATGAACTCACCCCCAACAGTGAATGGAGGTAAGTGAAATTATTTTCTGAAAATATCTTGGGGAAGATGTTTGCAATCTGCTCATCAGTCGGGCAATATTGCAGAATAATGGTCCTGTCATGCACTAGCTCCCTGATATAATGCATGTGTATCTCTACATGCTTGGTCCTATCTGTGGATATCTTAATGGCACTTTGATTGTCACAAAAGAGGACAGTGGAAAAAGTAATACCAAGATCAAACTCTAAAAGAATTCCTTGCAACCAAACAGCTTGGATGCAAGCATTCACCGCTCCTCGATACTCGACCTTTGTTGAAGGCAATGCTATGGTGGACTGCTTTTTGCTAGACTAGCAAATGGGGCCACCACCAAACATGAAGACATATCCGGAAGTAGAATTATGATCAATAGAATCACCCACCCAATTGGAATCTATGTATCCAACCAGCTCTAGCTCAGAGTCTCCAGCTGTAACATCCCCGACCCTCTGACCGACGAAGAGGATGCTACTATCACCAAACATACGGGCAAAATAGCCCCATGAACATGAACAAGCATATAATGCTGAAATAAAAATCTTAAAACATAAAACATACTAAGATGCATAATCCTTCATATACATAGCAGAAGCAAACATACATTCATTCAAGCATACCACATGTTCACCATATTCATTAATCAGTAAATATAAATGCAAAGATGAAATAGTCAAGAATACTCATCTCATAAGAAATCGTCCCGCAACCAGCAACGTCGCTGCAACGTTCCACCCAACCATAGGCGAGCGTGCTCATCAATCTCTCAACAACACTGCCACCCCTGAGCTGGGCATGATTCCTCAAGGAATAAGGGTCAAAGCAGGCTTACACATAGCCAAGTTACACAAATCAGCCAAGCCCACACAATAGGGTTTATCAGGCTGTCAAGGAGCTAGGAAAGGATAAATGCTAAGCTGGTAGCCTCAATGGAGAGCTAAGGATGCCTACACAAGAGTTAACGTGACTTTTAAGACATCCACACACCCTACACTAGGAATCAGTCCTTTCTCTGCTTCACAGTCCCTCAGGCCCTGACTTCCTTTTCCAATACTCTTCAAGGGTTGTGGAGAAGAAAGCCAGCAGTCTAACTCTGTCTGAGTGGCTCCAAACACCAGTTTTATCAAGTATACCCAGCCTCTAATCCTACTCTCAATAGTCCAAAGACCAACCACTGCATGCTACAGTAAAACAAATAGTTCACAGCTCTATGAAGAAGGTAAAGACAACAGGGTGACAACTCCAAACAAAAAGGTGAAACATAGTTCAGGTCAACCAACGCTTCAGAGTTGTTCTTGGCCCTAGCATTGCCAAAAAAACTCAACAAAAATCCCCAAAAGACATCTACAGCCTTAGCAACCAAGAAGCAACCCAAAACCAGGGGAAGACAACAACCCCAAACTCACAATGAAAATGGTGGCAACATTACACAGTCCTAAAATAGGAGAGAAGTCTGATTCTCAAACTTGGACAAAGGAAAAACATAAACACAGACCACCATCGCTAAGGGGAATAGGCATGCACAGAACGCTAAGGCTCATTCACATGAAATCATGGGTGACAGGACATGCTTCCCCACTTGTTGCGTGAGTCCCAAAACAAAGGAGAGCATTCTGCATGAGGAGGACCATACCCATTTTCCACCGGTGTGTAAGGAGAATGAACAGAATGACTCCCTGTGTGTGGAAGAACAAAATGACGATCAAAACCTAAAAAGAACACAGTCATCCCAAAAGTGGGCAACCGACTGACTTCCTACGCGCGAAGAGAACCCCCCCCCGCATGAGGTTGGACAAGACCAAAACGATGGAAGAACCCCTGTCGTGGAAAAGTGGAGAGAAAGGGAATCATGTTTGTTCCCCTGCCCCAGTGTGAGTGAGTGAGCCAGCTGGTGGAGTGTGCATGAGGTAAGGACTAGCATTCTTGTCACCCACCACCCCCCAGCCATAATTACTCCCAACAAATCAAACACTAGAGGTTTAGCGGATGGTCGACACATGGTAAAATCCCAATGGCCCCCACAGGTTAGACAACCCCCCCTTAACCTTAGGAATCATGCCCTTTTCATTTAACGTTGCACCACCATAGATGGCTATAGGTTTATTTTAATTGATGTGCATACTTACATGACGCTAAAATTCTAATGTGCTGGATAGCATGATATACCATCGACAACGATCCCTCTTGTCGAAACATACACAACCAAATCGATGGTGGGGATTTTTCCTTTAGCTCCTCACCATGATTGATTACAAATATACATAATGTACCTTTTAATGCAAACGGGGTCAAAACCGAGGTATTACAATCCTCTCCCCCTTGGAATAACAGTGTCCTCAGTGTTCCAATACATAGGAATACATATACAATTTTCACATCAAAATTCCAAAATTTTGTAGATCTATCCCACGTTCAATTATTTACTTTGAACGTTCAGGACCAAGCCCCTCGGCTTCCACGAGCTTCTCTTGCTAGTTCTTAGCTTTTGTTTCATCCCCAAATCGAGGAACTTTGTGGCTGCTACCCGCTTTATGTTCCCTCGTTGGGTAGTCCCGGCGTAAATGATGTCCTCCGCATTTCCAACATTTCGCTGGCTGCCTCATCTTTACCTACTCAATTTCCCTTGAGTCTTCATGCCTGGACCGTTTCTTAATGGATCGCTTGGACGAATGTCCCATCATGGATCCACTTTATTTGTCTTTACGGATTGCCCCCAGAAGGATTTTTACCTCCTTTTGCAAACCAATAGAGTCTTGCAAAACCTGGTGGTTCATATCATCTTTCCTTTTCTATATCTTGAGCATTTCTCCAAGATTCTCTTGGGTCCTAGAAATCATTTGAAGGAGACTTCCAGCCAAGTCTAGCAGCTTTTGGTCTGCTGCCATGATCAATGTGCACCACTGGATTTCTCCTTTCTCACTTGTGAAATGCATCATTGATATTCTGTTAGACCAAGCATAATATAGGCATTAATATCAGTCAATTAATTGCCCAATTAGCATGACAGTCCAAGTCTCATCAAGGAGACTTTCATATTTTTCATGCCTTCCCAACATGCACATGAGCTCATTCATGTCCATTCTTGGGAAGGTAATTAGCCATCCTGGCATTCACAATTTACTTTAAGCAAATACACACATTCTATTTTTAGTCATACATGCATTCAATAATCTTTTGTTTTCACAATGCATAAATATATATATATATATATATATAATCAAAAGGCAAGAGAGAGCAGCGAGAGTTTTTCCCCTCTTTGTTTTGATCCATCCTGAAACCCACACCGCCGCTGTGGCTTTTCATGCTCTTAGCCTCTTTCACTTCACCGTGAATGTTGGACCAATTCCTCTTGGTCATGACACTTAGTGTCTTCGGTCTATTTCAGACCTCTCTGTCAGAATAATCAACCCATAGTTAGCTACCTTAGACATTAATTATTCCAAATTTTGTCTTATTTGCCTAGTTTCCATATTCCACCTTATGAAAGTTGTCCTCCACACATCCATAGTGGTCAAACTTGATAAATTTGAGTCATGGAGCACTTGGGAAACCTCTTGGAATCAAATCTGCTTTATTCCTGGCCTCCCTAGTGCATGTCTGCTTTTTCTGCTTTATTGCCTGCTTTTTCTGAGTTTTAAGGCAATTGGGAAAGTTTGACTAGGTGAAGTTAACTTGTTTTTTGTCCTCATCATCCTCCACTCTTTTCTCCTATGAAAAGCATGTATGATTTGTCCTTCCACCATCTATTATCTTTCCTAATTGATTTTTCCAATTCGTGAGCTCCTAGACAGTTTTGGAAACTGCTTTATGCACCTATGGGGGATTTGCTTAGATTTAGTAAGCCTACTTTTGACCAAATTCGAATGGAATCCTTATGCATTCAAATCTATCATGTAATTATTTATTTTGGCAGCCCATGACTTCACAGGGTTGGCTATTGTACACTTATTCAATACAGATTAGTGTTCTGCTCCATTATTCAGTCTCCTTTGTGAGTAATTTGCATGTGTAATTGTTGTGAGTGTAATTGTTCTAACACCTGGGTTCAATTTCCACATGGTATCAGAGCCTTTGTAGACCAATTTCTCTCCTTCCAATTTGTTTTCTAGGTTCGACATCATTGAATGGGAGCATTCTGCTGACTGAAGGGACAATTTCTGAGCTATGGATCAATCTCAGAAGATCATCTTGACTCCATTTAACTTCTTTGAATGGAAAGCAGAGATGGAGATACTATTGAGAGCGAAAGGCCTCTACAGAGTGACTATGGCAATAGAAGCAGAGCCCAATGTAGCTGCAGAGAATATTAAATGGCACAACAGGAGGGATGCGGTCTATGGTCTCCTGTGTCTAAGCATATCCAGAGACCTCCTTTTCCATCTTGATGGATTGACATCACCAAATGAAGTATGGGAGAAGCTTGTCGATATTTTTGGTAATACAGATGAGATGAGGGGACATCAAATTGAAAATTAATTGATCTCCCTGAGTCCCAATAGATTTGAATCCCTGCAACTCTATTTTTCCAAGTTCAAAGCACTTGTTTTGCAGCTAAAACAATGTGGGATCGAAAAGAAGGATGATCAACTGGTCTTGGCCATACTCATGAAGCTTGGCCCTGACTATTCAGTGTTTGTTTCGACCTTCTATGCCACAAAGTTGACAGCTCGAGCCTGAAAAATGCCTAGCCTTGCAGATTTCATGGAATCTCTCACACAAGAACAAGATAAATTGGTGATGATGGGCACCATCAAACCTTCCAAAGACCAAGCTCTGGTTGCTGGAGATTCGAGGGTGGATTTAAAAAGCAAGAAGAAAGCTAAAAATCCACCTGAGCAAAAGAGATACAAGAACAAGTTTCCAGAGGAGCCTCAAGGTTCCAAGAAGAACCCCCAGAAGAACAAGAACAAAGGAGAAATGAGCAAGTGCACATACTGCAGTAAGGGCAATAATTCTGAAAGCTCCTGCATGAAGAAGCAAATAGACATGCTGACCCAAATCCTGGAGAGGAATGGCATCTCCCTTCCAGACAGCTCAAAGAAGAGGGAAGGAGGATCAAATTCAGAAGACAGAGAGAGAGTTCATGCATTGGTTGCTAGCACATCAAGCTCACCTAGTTTCATCATTGATTCCGGAGCTTCAAGACATATGGTTTCGACTAAGGAGGCATTCACCTCACTTGACATGTTGAAAGGTCCACCAATAGTATTGGGAGATGAATCTCTCACTGAAATTTTGGGAAAAGGGAGGATTGATCTTGACCATGGTAAGTTCAGCAATGTATTGTATGTTCCAGGTCTTGCCTCTAACCTCTTATCAG
>LPNX010416717.1:105661-119623 GCA_001517045.1 Pseudotsuga menziesii
AATCAAGGTCCTCAGATCTAACAATGGTGGTGAGTATGTCAAATCTGAGTTCATTCAATATTGTGCAGATGCAGGTATTCAGATGCAGCATTCTATCCCTTACACACCACAACAGAATGGTGTTGCTGAGAGGAAGAACAAATCACTGAAAGAGATGGAAACCTGCATGATGGAGGCTAAGACTTTGCCACCAAAGTTTTGGGCCGAAGCTATAAATTGTGCAGCCTATATCCAGAATAGGGTGCCTCATAAACAGCTTGATGGTATGACTCTTTTCGAAGCATGGAGTGGGCACAAGCTTATATGCATGTTTAGAGATCTAGATTCAACATGTCCTATAAGCTTATATGCATGTTATTTTGAATCTTTGTGTATGTACTAATCGGATCTCACAAGTTTCTTGGCAAGTTCTTTGATTTCAAATGAGCTGCAGGTTCCTGCATTAGAGAGGATGCTGATCTAGTTTTCTTCTTCACTCTCTTCAAACCTTCCAAAGGCATAGTCCCTTGACATTCCACCTGAAAGCTCCACTGTGGATCTTCAAGGAAACCGACATTTCTCTCCTCCTCTTCCTCCCTCAAGATCAACTCTTCACCCGGTTACCTTTTCATAGCTTTGTTTTGGTTTAGATCTATCATCTTAAAATTAATTTCAACATAGATCTATCCTCTTGAAGCTCATAGTCTAGATCTTAGTTTTGTTTTGCACATAAATTTCAATTTTAAGAGATTTAGCTAAAATTACCATATTTTCGCAAGCATTTTAGTGAAAATTCATAGCTTGCTGTTATGGTAGTTTCATTTGCTGTATGATAAAATTTAATATTATGCAATATCAGTGCATATTTCATTGGCTGCACAAACAGCAATCCAATATCCCAAGGAAAGCTTTCTTTCCTTGGTTCCTTTGTCACCTGTTTAGCTGGTTTTAAGTTCATCTTTTTTGAGTTAAGGTAGGATGATACAAAGGTACTCTTAAAGTGATTTTGGGCATATTTCATTTTGATATTATTGCTGGTTTTTAGCAAGTTTGACAGAAAGAAAGGAAGCTGCTGTTCGGAAGTGGCCTTGGGAGCGTTCAAATCCCCCCAGGGGTCTCCCATTTGACTAGAACCTTTGATTTTCGCACCTTGTAATCTCTTGATTTCAATACATATAAGGATAAAGAGGAATTATATCAGTTCTCTGATATTTTAACCGCTGTTAATAAAATTATTTTTGAATGGGCTCTTTTGAGCCCATTCCCCATCCCCCTTGGGGGGATTTGCGTCGGTGTCCTTTTTGTTGCTTTTTGCTCATTTCTTTTCAAACTAGTATTGATCTAATCTGTATGGTAGTATAATTTATTTTATTATTAATTTCATATTCCATACTTTATATTTCAAAGTAATCTTAATACTTACCCCACGACTTCCCGATTGACCCGAAAGGGGAAAGAGATTCATGGTAGGACTAATTAGAAGAATAGAATTGTGTATATGTTTTCTTTTGATCATTTGTTTTTCAGATATTATAAAATTAACCCCTCCTCGATTCCCCGATTGAGATCCACTTGGATCGAAAGAGGTTCCTGGAGGGTTTTCTTTTAAACAAGAACACGCAGTTTAAAACTTACTAAAATTGACAAGACTCCATTGTGTATGCTTTGCACTTGGCTGTGGTTCGTCCGATCAGTCAAGCTGTATCAAAAGAACTTGAGTGACTAGTATAATTAGGACTCACTCTCCCAAATTAACAAACCAACAGGTGAAAATCCAACACCTAGATCGAACCATCACGGTGGCAAAATACCCAAAGGAAGCGAGAACTTCTGAAAAGTGACCTCGGGACGCCGATCTCTATCACACCCTAATGGGTGCATTATGAACAATAGCCCCAGAGACTCCATTTCAGCCCACATATTCCTTGCGGGTAGCCGTGAAGGTTTAGTTTTGGACATACTCCAAGTACTCTAGGGTATATCTGGAGTCCCCCCTTTGCCTAATTTTAATCAACTCACACTTCAATTTTAACTTAAAACATACCAAGAGGCAATCGCAAAACACTCACTCAAAGCACGCGCAAGTACATTTTTTCTATTTTTTGACTCCATTCTAAGGCACTGGTTATTTTCTTGCTTTATATATATATTGTGTCTCAGCATTGTGCTTTCGTGTGTTCATCTTTTGTATCTTGCCATCTTTGATCATCTATAGTTAAATTGCAAACTCCTAAGTAACTCAATTAGTTTAACATCACAACACTAAGTAATTATCCTTAGTAACTTAATAGGGTCTACCCCCCTTGGCTCCCTTAGGATTTGAGCCTAAACGGAGGAGTCAAGAACAAGGTGACAGCCTTGACTCGAGACTTGCCCCCAAGGACACACCGAGTGGCTTGAATATTTCTGCCACGTGACCCAGGGGTGTGAAAGGCGGCAACACCTTTTGGCGCCGTTGCCGGGGATAAATCTTTTTATTCCCGAGTACGACTTAGCTTAACTTTTTTCTAAACAACTAAAAAGATAAAAACTTTTGATTGATCTAGTCTTTAAAAAACATAAAAATTAAAACTCAATCCATCTGGCGACTCCACTGTCTAACATCCCTTCAAGAATTTCTACCCAAAGAAACTGCCGACATTTATTCAATCCTCTCCCTGATCCTGAAAGGTTTATTAGGGAAAGATTGAATAGGCAGACTTCTCATAGAAACCTTGAAGATTTAGGAGACTAATCCCTCTCAGATATCCATCACATATTTGTAGAGAGTCATGTTCACTAATCTCAAGAAATGACGGAATTTTACAAACCCCTTGACTTTTCTTAGATAGCAGGTAGTCCTCATGACATTCCGAATGATGCTATCAAGAAGCTCCCCATATTTCAGGGCAATAATGCCATCACTGCCAAGTCTCACCTTCGAAAGTTTGAAAAGCACCTGGCTAGTTATTGCAATGATGCTGCCCATGACCATGATGATGTCGAAATGACGCTCTTTGCTTTATCCTTGGAAGATGATGCTGAAGAATGGTACTTCGACCTAGATGATGATTCATATAAAACTCTTAGTGAATTCCTAGAGGGTTTTAAGAAGAAATGGGGGGAAAAGAAAGAACCAAGACATCTGCTTGCTGCCCTCCATAACATAAAGAAGATGGAGAATGAAACCATTGATGAATTTAATACTAAGTTCAGGCGTAAAAACTAGGAATATTACTCATGGAAACCGATCATTCACTCCCTGCAAAACATAAAAATTAAAAATTAATACTGAAAATTAAAAATTCTAAAAATTTATAATAAAAATAAAAAAAGACAATTATAAAAATGTAGTTAAAAATTTAACTAGGAATATTACTCATGGAAACCGATCATTCACTCCCTGCAAAACATAAAAATTAAAAATTAATACTGAAAATTAAAAATTCTAAAAATTTATAATAAAAATAAAAAAAGACAATTATAAAAATGTAGTTAAAAATTTAATTTTAGGTAAAAAATCTTTAAAATTTCTTGAAAGATTATAAATTAAAGTAAAAATTTTTAAAAATGTTTAAAATTTTTTAATAATTTCTTTAATTTCTTTACTATAAAACTATATGATTTTAAACATATTAAAATAAAAGTAAAATTTAAAAATAAAAATAAAAATATTATTTCATAACTATAGTTTTAACTATTAAACTATAATATTTAAAGAAATAATATTAACAAAACTTTTAAACATTTTAAGATCAAGAACAAAATTAAATTATTGTAAATAAAAAAATTTGGGTAAATTTTTTTTTTTTGACTACATTAACCATCATTAAATATTGTACATAATATACATATATACATTAATTAAAGTCGGCTCTCTAAAAATTAAAAATTAAAACTAAAGATCATAACACAACAATATAAATAATGTAAAGATTCGTGCAGCTTTCAATTGAGATATGTTTTCTCCTGAAGATGGACTCAACTATGCAGTCCGAAACGCGTCGAGAACTAAAACTCTACACAGGTGTCCAATCCCCCTTGAAGGTTCCCTAGAGAAATCAAGCCAAGGGATGCCTCCATCCTCATATATTACATCGAAGCTTTCACTGGTGATTTGCCAGTACCAGTTAAGGGACAAAGAGCCGGCCGATCTAAAAACTGCTTCGGAATTGGCCTAGAAAATAGAAAAGAATATGCAGTCTTCAGGAAAATCCAACATTCCAGGTTACACTAGGGGAAACACTTCATACAACGAAGAAAAGGGAAAATCCTTTGAATCAGAAGAAAAGGGAGCCTCTAAATATCCCATGGAAAAGGTAACAGACATGATAAAAGACTTGGTTACTAGTCAAAACCAACTTATGACAGACTAGTCTACACAATTGAATCCTATGCACAATAGAATAATCACAATGGAAAGAAATAATGGACCTAGGAACTTTCATCCTAGGAAGAATCAGATGTATCAAAAGAAGTTTCCTCAACAAGAGCCTAGGATTCCAAACATGTTAGACTCAACTAACATGGTAGAAGAAGTAGTTCCATGGTGTAGACCTTGTGAACAATTCCACCAAGAAAGCACTTGTTATGTCGCAAACCAAAGTCATGGAACTTGGACTTCCCGAGGTCAGTAATCAGGAAACAAATTCAAGCGAGCTTGATAATATATACATGGTAGGCCAGGCCTACCCTTTGTTACCATCTAAACAGTACAAGCCTGAGGATGAAACCATTGCAAAATTTATTATAGTGAAACTTATGATGAAAACTGTAATATACATGATGGGACTCCTATGTGTTCTCCATATAATGATGACAGTCTGGAAGGTTTACTACCTTGTGACCTTTTCTCTGAAGAAGATGAGTATGAAAATGAGGACAAGTATAGCTTGGAGCATGATACAAGTGACGAGGAATCCCTTATCCTCGATAAAGATTTTGATGAGGAGTCCTGGACATTCATCGAAAATCCAGTCTGTGACATGAATAAAGAGGAAAATAATGAACCAGAAACTTTTGATGGTTTTGTTGATTTTTCTGTCTATGGCATATCTAAAGGAGAGAGCATGGACCATGTGGCCTTGGGAAACTTTGATATGAAAAAGGAGCATGCAGTTTATCCATATGATCATTTAGAGTCATATCATGCAGAGCCACACAAAGGTATCAATAATGAAGACATGGAGAAGCAGTGTTGTGAAAAGATAGATGTGATGCAGTTATTAGAATATCAGTCTCAATTATCATCTTCACATATAGAGTTTCCTTATGACTTGGAGCCGCTTGGGGCTTATATAGTGAATTATCATCCGGTAAGCCTTGATGATCAGTATGATGATGTAGTCAATCTGCCTCATCATTCCGATTTGTACATCAACCCTGTCCAATCATGGATAGAAGTAGCCTGCACAAGCACTTACCAGTTTGGGAGGAAGTTTGACGACATTATTCATGCCTATGATTTCCCATCCATCCCGCCCTTCCAATTCATCACGTAGGTTTGCATTTTCTGAATAAAGTATCCTTACTTTGGCTGGTAACCAAAGACAAGGAATTTTTTTTTTTATGTTAATAAAATTCTTAGGTGGTTACATTGGATTTCTGATTACACTTAACCCTTTTTATATCATGCTTAGAGTAGGAAAATAAGCTCCTTAAAAAAGAGCACTTACTTTCCGCATTTTTTGTTTTTTACTTAGCTACAATAAAACACTTTTGTTTTCATTAGTTAGTTACATTTATTTTGTTTAAATAAATCAGCTTAATGGTTCATTTGGTTTTTTATGTAAAGCTTGTGCTACTAAGGTTTTTTTTGTCAAGTTGAGATGTTTTTACAGGGTATATAAACCAGAGATTCTGGTGTTCTCGTATCCTCTCCTTTCCTTAAAGACTAGATCAAGCACACCTCCCACAGTAGGAGCCAGAATGTTACCACCTAAGTTGTACTTAGTGGTTTTTTTTATCAAGTGAGCCTGGTGAACTGGACAAGGATAACTTGTTCGGACTTCAGAGAACCTTCAGTCTTGCTTCTGGGAAGCTTTGTTGTACTATATCACATGTTCATACCCCATGGGGGAATTGTAATAAATGCTCTAGCATGATAGTGTCTGTAAAAGACTCGGTCTCTTAGAATTTATTTGTCAATCCGATCAGCCCAGGGTGTTTTTTCCCTTGGTTATTATTGGTTGTTGAATAAACGATTGATAATTTTTTATTTTTTCACTCCATACCTCCAAAGTTGGGGTGGTCGGCTTGGCATTTAGGCCTATTGAGGTTATTAGAGTCTATGTGTCAATGTATAAGCATGCTAGACATCATGGTCGAGTTATATGAACATGTCTAAGTCCTCCTAGGTTTTTTCAATTTTTCATTTTTTCAGTTTTTTCAGTGTTTTTTATTAAAAATTTATTTTTTCCAAAACTTAGGCTATTTTTTAATAGTTTAATTGGAAAAATTGATTTTGTAATAAAAGTGGGCCAAAAAATCAGTTTCAGTCATGTAGGTGCTCATTTTCAAGCTAAGAGCACCATGTAAACCCATGGACCCACTATTTCCTAGTTTTGAGTGATTTTCCATCACTCAGGTCAGAAAGCCCCAAAAATCAATTATTGATTATTTTAATTAATAAATTGATGAATAATGGAGCAAATCCAAAATCATAAATTAGTGGATTCTCAGCCGATTTGATTGAAACCAGTCAGATCTGAAGCAGATTGACTGGATCTGACAAATCCTTAACTGAAGGAGGTGATCAAATCAGATCCAGAGTTCATCTTCAGCATCCTTTATGGGGAATTTCGCCCTCCCTCTCTCCTCAACACGTTTTGGCTCATCTGGATGAGTTTTGGTGGATGCTTCAGTCAACAGGTTGAGGTGTCAGTCAGATCAGCTCTCCGATTGACAATTGCACTTAGTGAGACTCAGATCTAGCTCAGTTAGACATAGATCAGGCATTGATGGACTCTCCATCAACATATTTGGTCTATCTCCTTGGGATTTGCGCCCCCCCTGGTCTAGATCTCCTGGTTTTTGTATATATCCGAGCACAACATCCTCTTCCAAGCTAGTTAGAACTGGGATTGAGGTGTTGCTGCTATTGTACTATTGTAATTCTTCATTTGAAATAAAGAAAAGCTTTGGAGGCTAGACGGTGTTGTGCCATTACATGTGTGGATGATTATTGCTATTATTTTACTGAGGTAACCTGTATATGTATTCATTTTTTGCTAATTGCTTGTAGATCCGTTGTCAAGATTGATAATAGGCTTATTATAATCTTGATAGGAAAGGTGCTTTCCAATAAGTTTATTGACCATATCCTTCCTTTGATGCATGTTTAGAGATCTAGATTCAACATGTCCTATAAGCTTATATACATGTTATTTTGAATCTCTGTGTATGTACTAATCGGATCTCACAAGTTTCTTGGCAAGTTCTTTGATTTCAACTGAGCTGCAGGTTCCTACATTGGAGAGGATGCTGATCTAGTTTGCTTCTTCACTCTCTTCAAACCTTCCAAAGGCATAGTCCCTCGACATTCCACCTGAAAGCTCCACTATGGATCTTCAAGGAAACCGACATTTCTCTCCTCCTCTTCCTCCCTCAAGATCAACTCTTCACCCAGTTACCTTTTCATAGCTTTGTTTTGGTTTAGATCTATCATCGTAAAATTAATTTCAACATAGATCTATCCTCTCGAAGCTCATATTCTAGATCTTAGTTTTGTTTTGCACATAAAGTTCAATTTTAAGAGATCTAGCTAAAATTACCATATTTTCGCAAGCATTTTAGTGAAAATTCGTAGCTTGCTGTTATGGTAGTTTCATTTGCTGTATGATAAAATTTAATATTATGCAATATCAGTGCATATTTCATTTTCTGCACAAAAAGCAATCCAATATCCCAAGGAAAGCTTTCTTTCCTTGGTTCCTTTGTCACCTGTTTAACTGGTTTTAAGTTCATCTTTTTTGAGTTAAGGTAGGCTGATCCAAAGGTAATATTAAAGTGATTTTGGGAAAATTTAATTCTGATATGATTTCTGGTTTTTAGAAGGTTTGACAAAAAGAAAGGAAGCTGCTGTTCGGAAGTGGCCTTGGGAGCATTCAAATCCCCCCCAGGGGTCTCCCATTTGACTAGAACCTTTGATTTTTGCACCTTGTAATCTCTTGATTTCAATACATATAAGGATAAAGAGGAATTATATCAGTTCTCTGATATTGTAACCACTTTTAATAAAATTATTTTTGAATGGGCTCTTTCGAGCCCATTCCCCATCCCCCCTGGGGGGGGATTTGCGTCGGTGTCCTTTTTGTTGCTTTTTGCTCATTTCTTTTCAAACTAGTATTGATCTAATATGTAGGGTAGTATAATTTATTTTATTATTAATTTCATATTCCATACTTTATATTTCAAAGTAATATCAATACTTACCCCATGACTTCCCGATTGACCCGAAAGGGGAAAGAGATTCGTGGTAGGACTAATTAGAAGACTAGAATTGTGTATTTGTTTTCTTTTGATCATTTGTTTTTCAGCTATTATAAAATTAACCCCTCCTTGATTCCCCGATTGAGATCCACTTGGATCGAAAGAGGTTCCTGAAGGGTTTTCTTTTAAACAAGAACACCTAGTTTAAAACTTACTAAAATTGACAAGACTCCAGTGTGTATGCTCTGCACTTGGCTGCGGTTCATCCGATCAGTCAAGTTGTATCAAAATCACTTGAGTGACTAGTATAATTAGGACTCACTCTCCCAAATTAACAAACCAACAGGTGAAAATCCAACACCTAGATCGAACCATCACGGTGGCAAAATACCCAAAGGAAGCGGGAACTTCTAAAAAGTGACCTCGGGGCGCTGATCTCTGTCACACCCTAACGGGTGCATTATGAAGAATAGCCCCAGAGACTCCATTTCAGCCCACATATTCCTTGCGGGTAGCCGTGAAGGTTTAGTTTTGGACATACTCCAAGTACTCTAGGGTATATCTAGAGTCCCCCCTTTGCCTAATTTTAATCAACTCACACTTCAATTTTAACTTAAAACATACCAAGAGGCAATTGCAAAACACTCACTCTAAGCACGCGCAAGTACATTGTTTCTATTTTTTGACTCCATTCTAAGGCACTGGTTATTTTCTTGCTTTATATATATATTGTGTCTCAGCATTGTGCTTTCGTGTATTCATCTTTTGTATCTTGCCATCTTTGATCATCTATAGTTAAATTGCAAACTCCTAAGTAACTCAATCAGTTTAACATCACAACACTAAGTAATTATCCTAAGTAACTTAATAGGGTCTACCCCCCTTGGATCCGTTAGGAGTTGAGCCTAAACGGAGGAGTCAAGAACAAGGTGACAGCCTTGACTCGAGACTTGCCCCCAAGGACACACCGAGTGGCTTGAAGATTTTTGCCACGTGACCCAGGTGTGTGAAAGGTGGCAACACTATCTACTATGATAATCAAAGTACCATTCGAATCTGCAATGATCCAGTTTAGAAGCAGAGAACCAAACACATTGAGATCCCTATGCACTACATCGGATAGCTTGTGCATGATGGCACCATTCACCTACTCTTCTGTTCATCTTCAGAACAAGTAGCAGATATATTCACCAAATTTTTTTGTGAGAAGACATTCAGCAATCTCAAATCACTACTGGGGATTGCTGATCATGCTGTGAAGCATGAGTGATGACAAGATTTCCAAAATTTTGTTTTACTGTCCATGTTTAAGGGAGGATTTTTTCCACTGGGTTTTTGCCTCTTTCCTTGGTTAAATGGACATGCAGTATGTGAAGGGTGACTAAGCCTTGTTGCTAGGCCCTATAATTTTCTGATATTTTACTCATAAGTCAGGATTAAGGGAGGGTTTTAGAATAATCAACCCATAGTTAGCTACCTTAGACATTAATTAATCCAATTTTTGTCTTAATTTCCTAGTTTCCATATTCCACCTTATGCAAGTTGTCCTCCACACATCCATAGTGGTCAAACTTGCTAAATTTGAGTCATGGAGGGCTTGGGAAACCTCTTGGAATCAAATCTACTTTATTCCTGGCCTCCCTAGTGCATGGCTGCTTTTTTTGCTTTATTGCCTTCTTTTTCTGAGTTTTAAGGCAATTGGAAAAGTTTGACTAGGTGAAGTTAACTTGTTTTTTGTCCTCATCATCCTCCACTCTTTTCTCCTATGAAAAGAATGTATGAGTTGTCTTTCCACCATCTATTAGGTTTCCTAATTGATTTTTCCAATTCATGAGCTCCTAGATAGTTTTGGAAACTGCTTTATGCACCTATGGGGGATTTGCTTAGATTTAGTAAGCCTGCTTTTGACCAAATTCGAATGGCATCCTTATGCATTCAAATCTCTCATGTAATTATTTATTGTGGCAGCCTATGACTTCACAGGGTTGGCTATTGTACACTTATTCAATACAAATTAGTGTTCTACTCCATTATTCGGTCTCCTTTGTGAGTAATTTGCATGTGTAATTGGAAATTGTTGTGAGTGTAATTGTTCTAACACCTGAGTTCAATTTCCACACTCTCAACCATGTATCCTCCCCACATGGTTTGTCTCGGCTGCTAGGAACTTCACAGTCTCACTAGCACCTTTTTCATTACTACTCATTCTGAGCTCTTCAGGACAGTCACACGTCCACATGCACCCCTAGGATGCTCTCATAGTTCTTGCTTCCAACGATACCTATATTCAAACATTGAATAAATTCACATGTTCAGTTTATTCTCATTAGTTTTTATCTCTTAACAAGAGCTTAAAACATCATAACTAAATCATATACACATGCATATTCATAAGCAAGAATTGCAAAATAATCCAATACTTATCTATATTGTGCGTATCCTCGTTGGTCCATAGGATCCTACTTCGCTTTGCAAGCCTTGGGATCGCCTATGGACTTGGATGTTAGGTCAGCATGTAGGCTACTTCACAACATCCTTATATATATATATATATATATATATATATATATATCAGGCACAGTCAAGCCAACCTTCAGTTGGGTTTATCAGACCGTCAATAAATCGCCTGCACTTATCTCAACAATACACTTATATCAACAACCAATCATCAGCCAAGACAACACCGTTGGATTTATCAGGACATCGACAATAACACATGCACTTATATCAATAATAAATGACCATTTCCAAGTTTCATTTTCCGTAGTGAGCTCTAATCCCACTACCCCATATCACATAAGAGACCACTCCCTTCTCTGAGTTGACAGTCCCTCAGGAATGTCTCCTTCTCTGTGTTCTTTAGAGAGACCACTCCCTTCTTTGAGTTGACAGTCCCTCAGGAATGTCTCCTTCTCTGTAGAAGGTAGGAGGAGCTCAAGCCATTGTCCATTTAGTGTACAGCACCATACTACATCTATTTAGCCTGGAAACACAAGTAATATAAGCATATTCATTAGCATTATTGCTCTAAAACTGTAACCAAATTTCACAACATTCACTATCAAGTATTGAGACACTAGGAGTGCATCCACTCCCTAGGGTGTAATCAATGTTGAAAAACCCTTCCATGATATGACATCGGAAAAGTGTGCACCCTTTTTCGGTGTGTTCCATGTAGGCCCTATTCATGCTCAAGCAATCTGCCACAATGGAAATAAAATCAAAACATGTTGTACATATTGAATTTAATAGTTTGACATGCATATTCTTAGCTAGGGTCACATAACACTTATGCATTTGCCAAGGAAGTATTCCTTCATTAAGGAGGAATGGGGGCTCCCTTCTCTGAGTTGACAGTCCCTCGGTTTGCCATCCCAACTCCTCTTTTCATTTTGTATCCACACATGGCTTACTGACATAATTTATACCATCTCACTCATGTTTCTTACTATTGGAGGAGCGAGTCGGTATGTTGACTTGAACGATAGCTGACTTAGTCGATCAGCCGACTAAGTCGGTCGATCGACTAAACTAGAGATTAGGTCGGCCACCTAAGGTCGTGTCGGTTCACTGAACTGACAGGTAGTTTTTTTGTAACTGTTTTGTAATCATATATATTAGGTTGTTGTGCTAGATGAGAACTCAGTTCAGTTCTTAGTATTGTATGGACCCATTCATGTTAATATAATCTGTTAATTCATCTACTTGTTCTTATCTCTTGTCTCTGTTATGTATGTATGTTTTAGTTTGTATTATTGGTAACCTTATGTGATCCGTGAGATTACAACATTGGTTCCATTGCCGGTAGTACATGTCTGAGATGTATGCAAGCAAATGATATAAGAACAGGAGATTAAGGACTGGTGGGAACGTAAAATTGCAAATTATTTGCAGAATTACACACGAAGAAACAGACTAACAACTGCAAAAGATTCTTTACAAAGACACATGAGAAGTTTGTAGAATCAGTGCCCCAACTTCTGAAGAAATTCCTGGATGAAAAATCCAGAAGGGACTAAAGATCAACAGTTGCTAGAAAAACTGATCCGAGGGGGAAGAACAAACTTGTCAGAGTGGTTCAAAAAAATCGCCGATGACTTCTATGAGGAGCAAGCAGTAGAAGACAGAACTTCGGTGGAAACCGTCGAGGAGAAATTTTACATAGACCTCACTGAGCAATTTCTGTGTTCCTTACCAACCTTGCTGTTTAAGTTCCTGATCGAGAAGGGAGTGGGTCATATTGTCGAACCTCATCCATCACTTCACGGATCACCATTAAACCCTAACTGGGTAGAAAAGAAAAAGAGGTGGGAAAAATTCATTGCCGAAAGGGAGTGTGAATATTTCCTAAGCAAGTAGATTGAACTATCCGAGCTTTCTAAAGCATCGGGTAGGCTATGGGGGGGTAGTTGGTCATATGTCAGGATAAAGTAGAGTGAATTATAGTCGACTAGAAGTAGATACCAATCACCAGTAATGAGAATTCAACCAAAAGGGAAATCAAGAAGATAGTATCACACAAAGGTATGTCGGACATTCAAAAAATAGAGAGGGAAGAGAGACAACAAAGGAGGGAAGAAAGAAAAGAAAGAGCCTTAGCGCTGCATATAGGAATGAGTACTAGGGCGACCGACCAAGAAAGAAATCCGCCAGAGTTGGGTCATAATTGACAAGAAGAAGGCATGGAAGAAGAGGCGTCCCCTACGGAAGAAGAATTATGGATAGAGCAGCCAGAAGCTCTCCAATTAAGAGCTCCCCAAGAAGGAACAACTCTATCTCTGTTGAATCTGCGTACCCAGATACAAACTATTGTCGGAGAGGACCTTCGACTAGGAGCTGGTGACTTTGGTATATGGAGTTGACTAGATGACAAGACATAAACTGGAAGACACCTCATTATATGTTGACCAAAAGAAGGATATTGGGTTACCTTTCAAGAGGTACCCTCTAACCGAAGTATCCACTTAATTTTACCGAAACATGAAGGAGCACCTCCCCTGCCAAATACAGCTTTGGAGGACACATAACATTTAGAACTATTGACAGGTAATTGCAGTTGGACATCGATAGAAGAAGTTGAAATCAACCAATTTCTGGTTGAAGATGAAATGACAAAAACAACCGATGAAGACAAAAGTTTCATCGACGATAGTTCTACAACGAGGAATAAGAAAATAACCCCACCACCCCCACCCCCACCTCCACCACCACCACCTCTTGAAAGCAGTGATAGTGATTCTGACATGGGTCACGGGTCAGCACACATTCCTCTATATGAGGGGGATGAGGACCCCAAAAGACACTGGTGTTAGAATAATCAACCCATAGTATTTACCCACTTAGACATTATTTCATTTATTTTGTCTTATTTTCCTAGTCCATGAGCCCCACCATGTGCAAGTAGCTAATTGCCTATCCATAGAGGTCAAACTTGCCATTATTGACTCATGGAGCACTTTGGAAAGTCTTGGGATTCAAATCTGCTTTATTCCTGGCCTCCTAGGCACCCTTCTGCTTTTTCTGCTTTGTTGACTGCTTTTCCAGTTTTTAAAGCACATAAGGAAAGCTAGACTA
>LPNX010416720.1:2207-49031 GCA_001517045.1 Pseudotsuga menziesii
ATCACCGATGGAAGATTTTATGCAAAAATATCACCACCAACATGAAAAGAAAATTACTCATCAACAAGAGTCACCATGAAAGAAATGCTGCAAGAAACACCACACACCATGCAAAAGAAAGCTATAGGGGCTTGGCCTTGACCCACTTATAGCCTCAAGAAAAGAATTTGATAGAGCTTCACTTTGCTCTAATCAAACCTTGAGTAAAAATACAAGTACTCCTTATGACACCAACAATGCTCCTTATTACTCCAATGCCCAATAAAAAATTACACCTTATCACTCCAAAAAATAACAAATCTTTATAGGTGAATTGGAGAGATACAATATTGTTGAGTGGGAGGTCACAAGATCCAGTCCCATCAACTCCAAAACTAACTTTTTTTTTTTTTAAGTTTTATTTCTCCACCTTTTTCTTCTTTTTTTAAATATAAAATCTCCAAAAACTTAATTCACTTTTCACTTTAAAAAACTTAATTTACTTTTCAATTACATTAACGTGAATTAAATTATCTCTCCAAATAAAAAAGTTAATTCACTTTTCACTACATAAACGTGAATTAAATGAAAAGAAATAAAATTATAACTAACTTCAGAAACTCGTTTCAGCAAACTTCATTGGTTCTTTAACGTTGATGTTGCTTCCAGATTCACGCTGGTAAAATTATAACTAACTTCAGAAACTCATTTCAGCAAACTTCATTGGTTCTTAGATTCACGCTGGTCTTTGTTGGTCTTTACTACTCTCTCTTCAATGCCGATTGTTCTATGCTGGTGTAAACGCTAAATCTACTTCAACGCAGATGCAGGAGGGTGAACTTTCACGCGCTGCTGGTCTTCACGCTGGTTTCTACTCTCTTCAAACTTTAACTTCCACGCTGTCCAGGGTTTGTCTGAGCACAGGGGAATGTTGACAGTGCAATTGATAGGGTTGTATCTCATGGGCTGGATCGAATTGGTCTTTAAGCCTCCACGCTGAACTCCAAAACTTCACACTATTGTTTAGTGTATGCTCGGATTCGTCTTTAACTTCTCCTTCAAAAAACATTAACACTTGGTTCTTTCTACGCTGAACAAACAGGTTCTCTCTTCACACTTACGCTGGACTCTATGCTTAGTTTCTCTCTTCAACACCAGCTATATATATATATATTTTTTTAAATTCACTTCCACAAAAATTAAATAACCTTGCCTTAAAAAGTATTTTACTCTCTCAAAAATACTTTTCTCCACATATTTAAAAAAAATCTGTTTTAGCCCAAAAGAATAGGAAGCAATAACTTACGGTTAAAATTTCGCTATTCCAAAACCTTGAAGATGACCTTCTTCAAACAATCCCAGGTTCCAACCAGACCAAGCTTCAACCGCATGCTCTGATACCACTTTGACAAAGTGTCCTCAGACACATAATTTTATTAAAGAAGAAGGAAAATAATTACATCACAGAGATGTGAGGGCTAAATCCCGAAATATTACCTCACATGGAAAACTCAAAGGATTTAAATATCCAAAGAGTAACAACTAATTTACCGTTACCAAAACTAACTAAGGGACACCTCACATAATCACGTGAGTGTGTAGATGCCCTTTTACATTTATTAAACTAAACTTCTAATTATTACATTTTGGATCATAATTCCTAACACGTTTCGTTCATCCTTTCTGACACACCATTTTCTTGTGGTGTTCTAGGGACTGTATTCTCTCTTTGAATCACATTGTATGAACAATAACTATCAAACTCCTTATTGCATTATTCACCTCCTTTATCAGATCTGAGACGTTTCAACTTTTTCCTGTCTCATTCTAAACCAAAGATTTCTGCTTCTTAAAAGTAGAAAACACATCAAATTTCTGTCTAATGCAATAAACCCAAGTTTTTCTAGTTGCATCATCAATAAAAGTAACATAATAATGAGAGCCACCAAGAGATTGTACATGAGCCGATGCCCATACATTTGTATGCATAAGCTCTAACTTTCCACTCTTCTTATGTTTCCCAACCCTGAGAAACCTAACTCTCTTTTGTTTTCCATAAACACAGTCCTCACATAATTCCAAACTTACCTGCTTTAGATCTAGAAGCATTTTCCTTGAGTGGAGAATCTGCATCCCCTTCTCACTCATGTGGTGAATCCTACAATGCCACAAAGATGCACATATTTATGTGGAAACTACAGAGATAGAATAATCATTATTATGATGACATAAATACAACGTACCTATTTTATCTCCCTTTTCTATTATTGGTGCTCCTTTAGTGATATTCCACCGTGTTTTTCCAAACATAGACAACCAATCGCTATATCCCAACTTCCATGTGATATCACAAGTTAGATAAACTGGGGATCAAACACATCCCAATAAGACATAAACATTACACATGAAATACTAATTTCACCCACAGGCTACAAGCATTTACATGAATAAAGCCTTTAAACAAGAAATGAAATTGTAAAGTGAGCAATCAACCAGATCAAAATGGAAACAACATGGCAGGTAAAAGGGCTTATTAGTTTATATATAATCAATAACAGTCATCCACTTACATAAGAGTTATCAATGCTAGCTTGAGACATCATAGCTCAAAAAGCCTCTCCTTGAGTCAAAATTCGAACCCAAAACTGTAAGTTTGTCTTCCTTTTATCATTACAAAGGTAAAGTAGTTCCATAACTACCTTCTAGGTCGAAATTTGAAACAATTACATCAATTAGTTACATGATAACTCAAAATATTTAAAGACAATTAACCCAAAAATAGCAAATAAGATTTGGGGAAATTTGGCGAATTTCTGAACATTTGGGTCTCAAAGACGCCTTCATATCTCTCGATTTGGGACACTTGTGCAAAAAATGAGAGAGGTTTTTTAAATAATTCTGTTATGAACAAAAACCTCTCTTGTTTTTTAAAAATTCCCCTTAAATTGATCGAAATACGTGATGGAAGTTTGTGACTAAAACAAGAAATTATTAAATAATTCAAACCCTGAAAATCGACCACAAAGATGAATTCGAATCTCTAAAACGATAATAGCTGTTGTAAACCTGAGAGAGGTTTTTGTGAATGAGTCTGTTGTGGACAAAAACCTCTTTTGTTTTTCTAGAATTCATTTCCATCACCTCTTAATATGCTCCCAATGATAATGACAAAAAAACAGGAAAAACAGAGCTGCTACAGGAATCTCCTCATGAAAATATTTGACAAATGACTAAAAAATGAGGGTTAGATTATAAAGCAAAACTTGGAATAAAATTTTATTATAAGTTTTTTAAAGCTTAAAGATATACATATTAACCAATAAGCCCAAAAGACAAACCTTAAAACTAAAATAATGAAATAATTCAACAATTAAAAGCATTAAATCCAACAAAAATTACTGATTGTCAAAAATTCTTAAAATCAACATAAAATGTAAAATCATTTTAAACCAACGGTTGAAAATTAGGAAAAAAAAAACAGATAAATTAAGAACAAGATCTAGTTATAACACATTGGAAATGTGAGCCAATGCTTCACTTCCAAACACACAGAAGTGGATGACATTTTGTTTACTAGTACTCCATGCTTCTCTTGGTGTTATATATTTTAGAGCCTTAGTGGGAGTGTGATTAGCTATGTTATTGGCACAATTAATGGCTTAGGAAAAAAATAGAGAATTGTTAGGCCTTGGGTAACTCCAAGGATGGATGATATTTTGTTAATGTGAATGCCATATTAATACATGGAGAAGTGACCTTTGGATTATTATTCTAAGATGTTCTTTGGAATTCTCAATGACTCTTCAACCTATTCTTCAATAACTGAAAAAAACTAAGTATTTACAATATTTTACACATAACCATAATATTTATGGATCAGGTTTCCAACATCCCCCCCCCTCCCCCCTTGATTCGAAGGGGTGTTCATGATTCCAAACATCTTTTTATTTTTTTACAAATTTTCTCTTCCAACCATTTTGGTGAAGATGTCTACAATTTTCTCCTTTGTGGAACAATTTCTTAAATGAATAGTCTTGACCTCTACATGATATAGTATAATATGGTACTTTGTGTTTATGTGCTTAGTTTGATCACAAAACATGGTATTCCTAGCCAATTTGATTGTAGAAGTATTATCAACCAGAAGAGTAGAATGTACTTGTTTCGCCTGCAAATATTCAAGTATTTTCTTAAGCCACACAATCTCCTTTGTTGCTTCTACAAAAACCACATATTCTACCTCTACTGTGGAATATTTACGTGATATCTAGGATACAATTGTTGATCTAAGAATATTAATATACTCTAAAGTAGATACTCCATTCTATTTGCACCATCAAAGTTTGAGTTAGAATATCGGATTAGTTAGAATTCATCCACCTTAGAGTATTTAAGTCCAATGTCTTGAGTGCCCTTCAAGTAAATTACAATTTTTTTCGTAGTAGACCAATATTTTTCAAATTTTTTTTGCATGAACCTGGAAATCATCCCAATAATGAATAATATATCTTGTTTGGTGGTGCTACGGTAGCTAAGCCTCCTTACAAGTTGTTTGTAGTTGGTTTCATCCTAAAATTATGTTAGTTGTGGAGCTTGATCTTCTTGATTCATAGATGTTATTTCAGCTGTGTTTGGATCCCAACACTTAACGAGTAGTGTGGGGGGGATTGACCCCCACTATACTCATTAGGGGATTCCATGGGGGGGTGGCGACTATTTTGGGATCCTCCACCTAGCGGGGGTTCAGGGGTAGCACCTATGTAGCGAAAATTTAGGAAAAAATTCCTTGTAAAATGTTGCAATTTCATAGTCATGACTTGGTCAATAATGGATGATTTACGAGCCCATGGTATTTGGGAAACCCATGGTATTTTCCCATGGTATTCCCATTCTAAAAGGATGTCATTGTAATAAGACTCTGTATTGCATTGTAAAACAATCTCTATGATTGCGTGAGAGAGAATGTGAGAAAGTGAAGAGGAAGTGCAACGGGGTTGTTGCAGGTTGTATCCCTTCATTTTGCTGGATGGTATAATAATAAAGGACTGACAATTTATGTGTGGACGTATCCCATCTTGGGTGAACCACGTTATATCTGTGTATCTCTTGTAATGTTTTTTAATATTTACATAATGTTTATTGCTTATTTTTATTTCTCTACTATCCTATTTTTATAACAATTGGTATCAGATCTAAAAGGTCTATTTGGATGATAAAATCACAGGAAAGAAGAGTTCCTAGTTCGAGTGGGAGAAATGCTAGGAGAAGGAAAGTTTAGGGTCGAGAAATTTAACTACCAAAACTACCAGTTATGAAAGATGCAAATGGAGGACTATCTATACCAGAAGGATCCATACCTACTGTTAGGTGGAAAAACAAAGCAACCGGTGACTATGAAGGATGAAGAATAGGATGTTCTTAACAGAAAGGGTTTGGGAGAAATACAGCTATGCCTAGATTCATCGATGGATTTCAATATCTCAAAAGAAAAGACAACAGAGGGTGTGATGAGCATATTGGATAAGCTCTATGAAAACCCCTCGGCTTCCAACAAGGTATTTTTAATGAAGCGTTTATTTAATATGAAGATGTTAGAAGGTGGATTTGTTGCTGACCATTTAAATGAATTTAATACGTTTACTAGTCAACTAAGTTATGTAAAAGTGAACTTTGATTATGAGGTTAGGGCTCTTCTAATCTTGTGCTCATTTCCAAAAAGATGGAATAGCTTGGTCATGGATGTAAGTAACTCTGTCCCTGGTTCAAACACTCTTAAATTTGATGATGTTATTGATGTTATTCTTAGCAAGGAAATGCAAAGAAAAGGCACAGGTGAGACATCAGGTAATGCATTGACCATGGAGATCAGGGGAAGAAAAAAGGAGAAAGGAAGGAGTCCAGGTAATCGCAACAAGTCTAGAAAGGGAAGATCCAAGTCCAGATTTGGAAAAATAGAGTGTTGGAACTGTGGTAAGAAAGGACATCTGAAGAAAGACAATAGAGCTCCAAAGAAGAAAGGAGACGGGCAGCTGGAGACTACTCATGAAGCAAATGTACCAGGTAATGTGTTACAATATGCTTTGATTCTTGCATTAGATAATACTAGTGATTAGTGGGTAATATATTCAATGGATTCATGTCATGCTACACCCCATAGGAAATTATTTCATGATTATGTTCCAGGTGATTTTGGACATGTTTTATTGGGGGGTGATGAACCATGTAAAATTGTTGGAATAGGTAATGTACAGATTAATTTAAATAATGGAAATGAATGGTTGATAAAATATGTAAGGAATATTCCTTTTATGAAAATAAATATGGTCTCAACATGGAAGTTGGGAGATAGAGGTTATTTGTCTACGTTCGGAAAAATGAGGCAGAAGATCACTAAAGCAGCACTGGGAATAGAAACAAGGAGATATGATAGGTACATTGTATTTATGTACTCATAATACTGATTATTATATCTTCGTAGCTTCCATAGAAACAAGTGTATCATTGTGGCATAATAGGCTTGGACACATGAGTGAGAAAGGGATGCATATTCTCCACTCAAGAAAATTGCTTCCAGTTCTGAAGTAGGTGATTTTGGAATTATGTGAGAAATGTGTTTATGGAAAACATAAGAGAGTTAGATTTCTCAGGGTTGGGAAACAAAAGTGGAGTGAAAATTTATACCTTGTGCATACAGATGTATGGGGACCGACTCAGGTACAATCTCTTGGTGGATCTTGTTATTATGTTACTTTTATTGACGACACAAGTAGAAAAACTTGGTTTTATTGCATTAGAAAGAAATCTGATGTGTTTGCTAATTTTAAGAAGAGGAAAGCTTTGGTCGAGAATGAGACATGAAAAATTTGAAATGTCTTAGATCTGATAATGGAGATCAATACTGCAACAAGGAGTTTGATAGTTACTCTTCATACAATGGGATTCCCAGAGAGAAGACATTCCATGGAACACCACAAGAAAATGGTATGTCAGAAAGGATGAACAGAATGATCATGGAGCGTGCAAGGTGTATGTGATTACATGTAGAGTTTCCCTTACAATTTTGGGCTGATGTTGTAGATACTGTTGTTTATTTAATAAACATAGGGCCTTCAAGCTCTTTGGATGGTGGAATTACAGAGGAGGCATGGACAGGTAAAAAGTTAAATTACTCATTTCTAAGAACTTTTAGTTGTGCAGAATTTGTCCATATTGATAAAGAAAATAGAACAAATCTTGAGGCTAAATCCAAGAAATGTAACTTTATTGGATACAGGGTTGATGATTTTGGTTATTGCTTATGGGATTATGAAAATCACAAAATAATTAGGAGTAGAGATGTAGTATTCAATGAAAAGGTTATGTACAAATATTAGTTGCAAGGAAAGAAAGAGGAAAAGAAAAACACAGAGTACCATAGTGCTTGATGAAATCAAAGAAAATGAAGTTCCAAAGGAACCAGAAAATTAAGAGCAACAGCAGGTACCTCAAACTCCTCCAAATGTAACAAGATCTACCAGGTTAAGTAGAACCCATGAACGATTCTCTCCTTCATTGTATTAGTTATTGATGACTGATTTTGGTGAACCAGAATGTTATGAAGAGGCAATGCAGGTTGAAACTAGAAATAAGTGGGAGCAAGGCATGGATGAGGAGATGGAATCATTGGTAACAATCCAGACATGGGATTTGGTTGATTTTCCTGTAGGGAAAAAAGGGTATTGCATAATAAATGGGTTTACAGGTTGAAGGAATAAGATGGAGGCAAGAAGTGATACAAGGACATACTTGTTGTAAAGGGGTTTGCACAAAAGAAAGGTATAGACTTTGATGAAATGTTTTCTCCTATTGTTAAAATGAATTCAATTAGGACTATTTTAAGTTTAGTGGTGGTAGAATACTTTCATCTTGAACAATTAGATGTAAAAACAACATTTATCCATGGGGACTTGGAGGAAGAAATTTATATGCAACAGCCATAAGGTTACGAGGTCAAAGGGAAGGAGAATTTGATTTGCAGGTTGAAGAAGATCTTCTATGGCCTGAAGCAAGCTCCAAGGAAGTGGCATTTAAAATTTGATAATTTTATGATAGAACAAGGTTATAGTAGATGCCATTCCGACCATTGTGTTTATTTCAAGAGGCTAGATAATGGAAGATATATTATCTTGTTATTGTATGTGGATGACATGCTTATTGCAGGGTCTAACATGTAGGATATAAATGTGCTCAAAAGGAAACTAGCTAAATCATTTGCAATTAATTATTTGGGTGTTGCAAAGCAAATCCTTGGTATGGTAATAACAAGATACAGGAAAAATCACAAATTGACATTATCTCAAGGTGAGTGCATAGAAAAGGTGTTGGAGAGGTTTAGAATGTAGAATGCAAAACCAGTTAGTACACCTTTGGCCAACCATTTCAAACTAAGTAAGGAGGAGATGTGTCCAAAGACACATGAAGAGATATAATACATGTCCAAGGTTCCCTATTCATCAACTATTGGAATCTTGATGTATGCCATGGTGTTCACAATACTAGATATTGCACATGTAGTGGGAGTTGCAAGTAGGTATATGAACCATCCAAGTAAAGAGCATTGGAAATCACTACAGTGGACTCTCAGGTGTTTGAGAGGTACCACTTCTCATGCATTATGTTTTGGAGGTTCATGCACTGTTCTATGGAGGTTCATGCACTGTTCTATAGGGATATGTTGATGCAAATATGGTAGGTGATAAAGACAACATGAGGAGCACCACAGGGTATGTATTTAATATAGTTGGAACAACAATAAGTTGGGTTTGGAAACTCCAAAAGGTCGTTGCATTTTCAACAAAAGAAGTAGAGTATGTTGCCCCTATAGAGGCTAGTAAAGAGATGATTTGGTTGCAGAGGTTTATGGAGGAATTGGGTAAGAAGAAGGAGAATATCAGGTTCTATAGTGACAACCAGAGTGCCATTCATCTTGAAAAAAAATCAGCATTTCATTCGAAGACTAAACATATACAACTCAAGTAACCATTTCATAATATTTGTTCTCAAAGATGTACTGTTAGAGTTGGAAAAGATACATACTAGCCAGAATCCTATAGACATGTTGACGAAGGTAGTAACCAGAGAGAAATTGATTTCCTACTCATTTTACATTGGCCTTCAAGCATGAAAGTGAAGATAAGAAATTTTTTGGGTACAAGGTTCAAAGCATAGTCCAGCAAGTGAATCAGTGGTGGAGTTGTTGTGATCAGTCTGTAAGTGGGAGATTGTTGGTTGTGGATTAGGATCTTCTTGATTCAGAGATGTTATTTCAACTGTGTTTGGATCCAAACACATGATATAGGCGATGCGGGGGGGATTTCACCCAACTATAGTCATCAAGGGGGTCCAAGGGGGCGTCAACTATTTATGGGGGGGGGTGTAGTACGAGGGAAGCGCCCCTGTAGCAAATATTTAGGAAAACATGCATTGTAAAATGTTGTAATTTCACAGTCATGAGTTGGTCAATAATGGGTGATTTATGATCCCATGGTATTTGGGAAAAGTATGGTATTTTCCCATTGTATTCCCTTTATAAAAGGAAGGCATTTAAATATGGTTGTGTATTGTATTGTAGCATTGTAAAACATTCTCTCTGATTGTGTAAGAGAGACTGTGAGTGAGTGAAGAGGAAGTGCAATGAGGTTGTTGCAGGTTGTATCCTTTCATTTTGTTGGACAGTATAATAATAAAGGGCTGGAAATTTCATCTATGGACGTATCCCATCTTGGGTTAACCACGCTATATATGTGTCTCTCTTGTAATGTGTTTTAATATTTGAATCTTGTTTATTGTTTATTGTTATTGCTTTGCGATCCTGTTTTTCTAACAAATTCATTCCCTTCTTTTGATGTGAGTTTCAAGTTTTGTTCCATTGGATTGGAGAGAGGATTACATTTTGTAATGTACCTTTCTTGGTTTAAGGCACACAAGCTAGGAGACAAACAAAAACTAGACTATTTTTCCCCAATTAGATTGAAACACCTAAGAACTTTTCTAAAATTCCTCCCAAAAAACATAGGACTGCAATAATTTATAATGAATAGAATCATGAAAACATGTATGAAAACTATGATTAGATATATTTTAATTCCATACATACTGTGGTGGGCATGTTCTCTGCATACATCATGCCTAGGATTGTCCAAAGACTGTGTAGTTTCCGTCCCTAGGACTTCTCTAGAAAACCAATGGCTCTTGGTGCTTCACCGAGTGTATCTACATGTTGATTACATAAGATCTGTAAACATAGGCATGTGGTTCATAGTTTGGAAATATATTTGGTGGTTTGAGTGGATTTTAGAAAGATAAGATAATTCAGGACTACACAACTAGTCTACATTTAAGTCAATACCAAAATCGTAAGAGACCAACGAATCTAAAAAAATTAGGCATGGAAGGTGTTCATTATGGCCTTAATTAACACTAGGAATTGACATAATCAAAATTCACTAAAAAGAATATAGAATACTGAAATATTACTAGAAACTAGTCAAAATATCTACAAATCTAGAGAAGGTGTGAAAAAATCAGACTTTTGCATTATAAAATTTTAAATAATGATGTCTAACGTTCAGAACACAAAATATACATCAAATTGGAGCCAAGAATATTCTTAGAATTGTTCAGGACTTGAAATCTTTCATTACAAATAGTTATCATTGGAAATAATTGGAAATCTTTAGGATTTGAACTAATTAGATGCATAACTCTTATTTGGACGTTCAAATCAGATATCAAACATTCCATAGAATGTTCTTTATGTCAAATATAGTCCAACATGACATGCATAACAATATCCATAGATATCCCTATCTAGAACATTAAAGATCTCATTGGAAAATAACAACAAGCTTTGGATTTCGAACCCAGTGGACCATCAAATCGACTTAATAAATTCAAATGAACTACAATGGTATGAATACTTGAAAATAACTCAAAGGACCTGCAATAAAATCAATGATGATGTCTAAATACCATCCTCCACAAGCTCTAGTTGAATAATCAACTAGCAGAATAAGTAGCAGGGTCACATCTCCCAGTTGTGACTAGGGGCACATTACCCAAGTATGGACAAGATTTAGAGCTCATTTCATCGAATTATTATACTAGAAAAATATATGAATGGGTGCACACCACCTTATTTTATAGCCATGTTGTATTCATGGACAAGTTACATTAGTCAATCCTCATCCAATGCACCCTCCTTAGACAAATTAGAAGTCGTTGCTTTGAGTGGATTTTTTGCTTTGTTATCTTTCCTTGCTTTAGTCTGATTTTCCATGATTTATGCTTCCTTTATGCTTTTCAATACCTTCCTTTTTTTCTTCCACCTTTTGCTTTTCATTGTTGTCTGGTTTTCCTTCTTTTTCTTGTTTTTTGCTTTTCTCTACTTTGTGCTTTTCTTGCCACTTTCCTACTTTCCTCTACTTTCTTTCTTTCTTATAAACTTTTATTTGGAAACAACTTATGAGGCCCACCTAAACCTATACGTGCCCTCTTGGGACCTCATGCAAATATTAATTAAGAATTAAATATTTAAACTAGAGAATACAACACTGCTAATTTAATTATTCCAAAATTGTGGTCCCCCATCATTGTTTCAATTTTACTTCATTACATAAAATGATTAAAACTAAAATTAACCCCTTGTTCATTAATTTATTTCTCCACTAGGATCCATAGAGTTCTCAAGGGCTAGGGATTTCTCCATGGTGTTCTAAAAAAAATGGGGACGTTACAGTCCTCTCCTCCCAAGATTGCTTGTCCTCAAGCAATGAAATCAACTCCACATAGATATTAATGAATCCAATTGAGTTATTACCACCAATATCTACCACTATACCCATTAATAAGGTCAACAAATACTCACTGACACATTGTTGGCATATTCTACACTCCTCCACATATTCCAATGCAATATCTTTGAATTCTTTCCTTATATACCTTTTACTCACCCTTATATAAGTCTCTAAGCAACCAAGGTGGCCATCTATCAATGATTATGTCCAACTTCAAAAAGACCCATTTGAGCACTAAATAGGTTTGGTCTTTGAAGTGGATGAATATCATATGGTGGTCTTCATGAATCAATCCATTCATAAGTTCACATGTAAACCATTGTTGATGCTATTCATTGAGTTCAATATCTTCCCCAATTTTTCACTTATCCAAATCATACATATGAGCTATCACCTACTTATCATGGTGTGAATAATGCTTCCCACAGAGTTGCAATGTCTTGTTAACACTTTTGAAGATGGATCAATTTGAGGTGGAGTGAATCCCTTCCATGTAAACACCATCTTTACCTTGCATCAAGTGTGAGATCACAACACATTTTATCATCCTCCAACTCCATACTCGAGCAATATCCAAACATGCAATGCAACTCCCAAATTAGGAGGAGACTTTTCCAAAAACCATAATGAACCATGATGTAATAAAAGGGAATTGCCACAAGCTGACCAAGTATCTTCTCGTATGCTCTAATCATGTAACAAGGTGAAGCCATATGTGCACTATCCAAACTAGTCCTCATGCATGCACCTCCCATATAGGCACATTCGAAACAAGGAGATATCTTCTGCAACATTTCTTCTTTCAAGTGAAATTGTTGATGATGATGATGAATGAGGAGATCAATTTTTGGAAGGTACTTATCCTCATGCATCATATCTCTCGTAAGAGATGTCGCTCTCCCACACTCGGCTACAAGCATCTTCCAACTAAAATAGTTGAGACCAAGAATGATTCCTGAACCCAAATGAATCTAAGAATTGGGAAGTGTCTTCTACCTCCCTTCCTACACTACCCAATGTAAACATAGAGAGCCTCATAAGGAATCCCAAACTATCACGTCCCCTCCCCTCTACTCGACAAAGAGGACGTGACTAACGTTATTGTTGTCTTTCAAACAGACCAGGAAATGTAGCCCCATGAACATAATAAAGAAATGCATTGGAAATAAAAGAATACACAGATGCATAATGCAATATACAATGGAAGCAAAATACATTTTCATTCAATCATTCATTGTTCATCATAATTCATTAAACAAATATAGTTGCAGAAATATAATACACAAGAAATACTTATCTTGAGAAAGAGTTCTCCCGCAACCAGCTATGTCGTTGCAACGTTCCACCCAACCATAGGTCAGTGTGCTCATAAATCTCTGAGCATCACTGCTACCCCTGAATTGGGCATGATTCCCACAAGGAATAAGATAACACTAGCAGGCTCACATACAGCCAAAGACATATCAAAATTCAGCCAAGCCAAAACTACATTTGGGTTTATCAGGATTCCAAGGAGGTGGAAGGGTTGACTTGCTAAGCTAGTGAGCTCAACCACAGAGCTATGGATACCTACACAAGATTTGGATTGGCCTTCTCAATACCTACACCACCCAACACAAGGAAGCATCCCCTTCTCTACTACACAATCCCTTGGGCTATGCCTTCCCATTCAGTGTTCTTCAGGGTGTGCAAAGAAGAATAACCAGCCCCTCTTGGTCTCTCCATGAGGTTCCTTCCTCCACTAGGTTTACCAAGACAATTCTACCCTCTTCCACTCCTAACAATTCATACTAGACAAGGATTTACAGAACCACAAGACATCATTGTTGGGTATGGAAAAAAACGTCCTAGAAACCAAAATCGAAAATGGGAAATGGGGAAAAATGACCTAGGGTGAGCAATACATTTCAGAAAATGTTTAGTGGCTTCATGTGGGAAAACACGGCCTCTTCAAACCCCCAGTTCATGGATTTGAATTCAGAAAACATCTATGGGCTTCACGTGGGAAAAAACGGCTGCTATAAACCCCAAAATTGTGGGTATATCTTCCTAGTCGTTGAGCATAACCAAAAATGAGTTTTTGGGCATGGGGAAACTATGGAAATGGCATAAAAATGTAAATCCCTACTGCACATTCACTCCACAACACAAAAATGGATTTTCCCAGCCATGGAAAGATGAGGAACAACAGAAAACGTGAAGGGAAGAGCTCACCAAGCTTCAAATACATGAGGAAATAGAGGACGTAAATGCATAATGGGTTGGGCATCATTTTTGGGCATTTACTTGCCCCATAAGTCAAAAACACATTTTTCAAAAATGGGTGGCTTCCCAAATTCGAAATTGAATACCATACCCTTCCTATCCCCATGCATTAACTAACTCAACCAATTTATGGAAGAAATAAATGATTGGGCACAAAATACAAAATGGTTCGTTGAAATTTTTATGGGTTCTCCCATTGACATTTGTCTTTTCCCCATTGGCTCAAGGCTTTGGATATCCCCCCCATTCCTTAGGAAATCATGCCCCCGTCTCTTTAATGTTGCAATTACATAGCTGGTTGTGGGTATTTTATTTAAATTGCATATTTACATGATGTCCAAAATATATTGTGCCATCGAGTAGCACGATAACCATCGACGTCGATTTTAATTACTGAAACATAAAACACTAAATCGACGGTGGGGACTTTTCCTTTAGCTCCACACCATGATTAAATACAATATTTAAATCATATACATTTTAATGCAAATGGGGTCAAAAATAAGGTGTTACATTCCCCTCCCCCTTACAACAGCACTGTCCTTAGGGATTTACAAAATTGAACAAAATGTTGCATTGGAACCGCCCTCAGTGCTCCGCAGAATTGAACAAAAATGGATTTTCCAATCACATAGCATCCTTCAGCTCCCACGTAGCCTCTTTAGGACCGTAGTGCTCCCATTGCGCCTTTACCTATCCTATGGATTGATTCTGGAGCATTGTGACCTTCCTGTCGAGGATGTGCATTGGGTCGATTTGGAACTCTCCCTCGGGTTCCACCTGAATCACATCCCAGTTTACCACATGGTTAGTATCATGTGCATATTTCTTAAACAAATAAACATGAAAAACATTCTGAGCTCTAGTACTAGCAGACAATGCAAGTTTACATGCAACTGGCCCTATTCTTTCAAGCACTTCAAACGGCCCACAGTATCTAGGTGACATCTTGGCACAGCTTCCAGGCCTCAAGGAACTCTTCCTTTCCCTCACTCTGAGGTAAACATGATCCCCAACATTGAACTCTCTATTCACCCTATGCTTATCTGTATAGATTTTCTGTCTGTCCTGGGATGCTTTCAGATTATGTTTGATCTTTACAACCTCCTGCTCCATCTCCTTGAGAAATTATGGACCAAGCACAATCCTGTTCACTGGATTATCCCAAGTCACTGGTGTCCTACACCTCTTGCCATAAAAAGCTTCATAAGGACTCATCCCCAAGGATTCTTGATGTCCATTGTTATATGCAAATTCTACCAAGTGTAAATAATCTTCCCACTTGGTTGGTTTTTCCATCACGTACATGCGAAGCATGTATTCAAGCACCTGATTCACTCTCTCTATTTGCCCATCAGTCTAAGGATGGTAGGCAGTGTTGAATTTTATCTTTGTACCCAAATCTGCAAACAAACCCTTTTAGAAATTGGAAGTGAACTTGGCATCTCTGTTAGAGACTATTGACCTAGGAAATCCGTGCAATCTGAAAATCTCCTTAATGAATATTTTTGCAATGTCATCATTCTTATGTGTGGACTTAAATGGTATGAAATGTGTCCACCACAACCATGATGGAATCATGTTGTCTCCAATTCATTGGCAATCCTGTAATAAAATCCATGGAAATAACTTCCCATTTCCATTCTGGAACTGGAAAAGGCTGCAATAAACCTACTGGGTGTTGATGCTCAACCTTCACCTGCTGACATTTCATTGACCTTGAAATATATTCAGCCATGTCCTTTTTCATTCCTAGCCAAAAATACTACTTTCTGGCTGTATCAATTGTTTCCTGATAACTTGGGTGACCAGAATATGGAGCTTGATGGATCTCATCCATAACAACTCTCCTCAAATCTGCTACATTTCAAATATAGATTCTGTTCTTATAGGTAAGAATTCCATCTTCTTCCAATTTATATCCCTCATACTTATTTTCAAGGCTTTGCTATTGCAACTTGTTCTTGACCCATGCATACAATTCATCTTCAGCAGCATGATTAATAATCTGTTGCCTCAAATATGATTGGAAAATACTAAGAGATTCCACATGCATTTCCTGCACCTTCCTCCTGAGTGCATCAACTACTTTATTCTCTTTTCCTTTTATGTGTTTGATTTCAAAATCAAACTCACATAAAAACTCCAACCATCTAGATTTCCAAGCATTTAATGTGGGTTGATCAAACAAATACTTCAGACCACAATGGTCTGTCCTTAGCTCAAATCTTATGCCCATGAAGTAATGGCCCCACATCTTAAGAGCATGTACTATGGATGCAAGTTCTAGATCATGAGTGCATAGTTCTTCTCATGCTCCTTTAGCTTTATTGACTCATAACATATCACATGGTTGTCTTACATAAGCACTCCTCCAATCCCTTAACCATACGGTAACACCCTGTTTTTGACCCGGTTTGCATTAAATGTATATGATGAATATATTGTAATTAATCATGGTGTGGAGCTATAGGAAAAATCCCCACCATCTATTTAGCGTTTTGTGTTTCGGCGATTAAAAATCGTTACCATTGGTATTTTGTGTTAGCCAACACATTATAACTTTGGACATCATATAAATATGCAATTTAATTAAAAACCCACAACCAGCTATGTCAATGCAACAAACAATGAGATGCGGACATGATTTCCTAAGGATAAGCAAGGGGGGTATTCAAACCTTTGCGGCCAATGTGGGAAATCCAAATGTCAAAGGGAGAACCCATCAAACTGTCAAATACCTTTCTTGTCTCATTCACCCAATCATTTATTACTACTAGAAATTGGTTGGGTTGGTTATTGCATGGGATGGGAAAGGTATGACAGTCCAAATTTGAATTGGAGAAGCCATTAGTTTTTGGGAAATGTGTTTTGATTCATTGGGTAAGAAAAACCCAAAAACGTAGGCCATTCTACCATGCTTTCATGTTGGCATGTTTTCCTCACCATTTTTCCTTCATGTGAGCTCTCTCAGGCATCCAAAACTTCCTGTGTGTGTTCTCATTCCACGTTTTTGGTTGTTGGATTCATTTTCCCATGGATGGGAGGTCGTTTTTTTAATGCTAGGGATTGGGTTGGTTTTCCTCACGTTGTTAGAGCTGCCAATGCATTTTTCACTCATGTTTTGCAGTTTCATGTCTTTTTACCATGGTTGTGAAGTGTTTTTGTTAGCTTCTAGTGGTTGGGATCTCTGCTAGGAGTTTTGGTGTTGTTTCCACATGCCCATTGTGGGGAATTTTGTTGTTTAGTGTTGCCCAACGAGTGGAAGAACAGAGCCACGAATTTTGGGTGTTGTTGAGGTCATTTTGGCCACATTAGGCCCATAAACGACTCTAGAATTCGAGTTGCTTAGTCTGATCCATTTTAACCAATGGCCATACCCAATTTGGCCTATGTGGTGTGTTCCCCTTCAAAATCCAGAGCTGTGAATTGTTGTGTATTTAGTGGTTGTTGGTCTTTTTACTGTTTGGGATTGAAATGGAGCCTGAGTGTGCTTAATAAACCTAGTGTGTGTAGGAGTCTCATAGACAGAGCTAGAGGGTTGGATTTCTTCTCTACACCCCTTGAATAGCACTGTAAGGGAATTCATGGCCTGAGGGACTGTGCAGCAGAGAACAGAATGATTCCTTGTGTTGGGTGTGTGTGTATGTATTAGAAGTCAGGCTAGTTCTGGTGCAAGTGTGCTTAGATATTTAGTGATCCCACTAGCTTAGCATCTAGTGTTTCTAGCTCCTATTAGCCTAACAAACCCAACTATGTTGGCTTGTATGAGTTGTGTATCCTTGGCTACATATGAGAGTGCTAGTTTCCCCTTATTCCTTGTGGAATCATGCCCAACTCGGGGGTGGCAATGTTGCTAAGTGATTAATGAGCACACTGGCCTATGGTTGGTTGGAATGTTATAGCGACGTAGCTGGTTACGGGACAAGCTTCTGTTAAAGATAAGTATCTCTTGTCCATTCTATCTTTGCAATTGTATTTATTGCTTAAATGAGATGATGAACATGTCGAATGTATTGGATGAATGTGTTTGATTCCGATGTATGTTTAGACAAATTATGCATCTGTGTGTGTTTCATTTACAATGCATTTTATTTTATGTTCATGGGGCTAGAAAGCCCAGAATGATAGCATTATAGTCGTGTCCTCTCACCGGTAGAAGGGTGGGGACATGATAGATTGGTATCATAGCTTTAAGTTGTATTATTGGGCCTCTATGGGCTAAGAAAACTCAGCTAACAGAGAGGTGAGGTAACCTCTGTTGAACCCAGCAGCAGATAGAAAATTTTTGAAAATTTTACTAAGTGTGAAAACTCTCCTTGGAGGCTAAGAAAGCCCAAGACGAGCCGCAACAACGGTTATGTTATTTCCTTCTTGTTGGCGCAAGAAACAAAAATCTAGGATATTTCTGCAGCGACGGACAACTTGGGCAGAAAAAATTTGAAGTTCTTCTGCAACGATGGATAGAACTTAAGTTTCAAGCCACTACGGTGGTGGATGGAATATTAAAATAGAGCCGCCACGTAGTGGGAAGAAGCTGAGAATTGAGCCACAATGGCAGCAGAAAGTTGAAGTCCGAGCTGCAACGGCGGTGGACAGAGATGAAATTTGAGCCGCTATGTGGCGGGTGTAAGTTTGACTTGGAGCCGATGTGTGGTGGAAGGAAGTTAGTGTTTGGGTGGTAGAAGAAAAATTTAGGAAATTTTTCAAAGTATGGAATTGGCGGAAAAAAGACAAAGACCAAGCCACTGGAAGTGGAAAACCTTTCCTCAATGATGGATGAATAACGAAGATGGATTCGACAAGACGTTGCGGCGACTAGAACATGAAGAATCTTCTGCAACGGTGCATGGAAATTTGGTTTTGAGCTGATGAACATCGGGTGAGTGGGGCCGATGAGCATCGGGTAAGTCAAGCCGACGTAGTGGGAGAAAATCCAGGAAGCTTGCCGATGAGCATCGGCTGGGATGAGCTTACGAGTGGTGGAAATAAGAGGAAATTTGAGCCACAACGGCGGTCAAAAACCAAAAATTGAGTTGCTACGGCGGCAGAAGAGAAAGGAAGATCGAGACGCTACGGCGATAGGTGAGAAGGAAAGAAGGAGCCGCTACGTAGGATGAAAGACGAGGATCGAGCCGCTGTAGCAGGTGGAAGTCAAAAAATAGTTTTTGATGCAACAGGTGAAAAATTTTGAAAATTTGTCAAATCAAAGGAATTCATCAAGGTTTTTCAGTGGGATTTCAGGAATCAGAAAAAATGGAAAATGGCAGTAGGTTTATGCGCCCCCTTAACCCCCTGTCGTCCCCTTGAGACAGTCGTTCTTTGAGAAAGAAAATTCTGTGTTTTGGGAAAAGTTGTCATTGTATGATTTTTTCAAGAGAAGGTAAGTAATTATGATTTGTATAAATGTTATGCAGCTAAAAGTTGTGTTACTAACACATTTTGCAGAATCATAGTCACCTTCAAGGGCAGTATTCTAGGTAGTGCGGTTCGGTAAGGTCCGGTAAGGTAAGTTGTGGTTCATCCATGAGAAACCATGATGGATATGATGCTTGGGACTCCTATGAGTGTGCACAAGATGCCATGGGGGAAAATGTTCGAGTTGGAAATGATGACATAGAGTCTAATGGAAGGAGATTCCAAGAGACACCGCCAGATAATGCAGCCACCATGAGAAGCTTGATTAAATCCCAGGAAGAGCAGCATCAGTTGAATGCTGCTATGTTGCAAAGTTTGACCAACTTGCAAAGAAAGATAGACTCTGGACAGGGCACGGTAAAACCAGAGGGTAGTAAGAGCAGTACCAGGAGAAAAAGAAGAACTTCTAGTAGATCATCTAACTCAGAAGAATCTAGTGGGTATTCAAGCTCTTATTCTCACAAGAGCAAGAGAAAGAGGCGCCATAGGGATCGCTCTCAGGATGAATTCAAGAAGGCTAAACCTCCTACGTTTGATGGTGAGATAAAGACTGGACAAGAGGCTGAAGCTTGGATTCTTGGGATAAAGAAGTATTTCCAAGTTCAGGATTATTTGGGAAACATGAAGGAAAGGGTTGTCATATTCAATCTGAATGGAAGGGCATCCATTTGGTGGGAGCTCTTCAAGCAAGTAAAGAGGATCAGTAAAAGGATACTTAAGTGGAAACAGTTCAAGAAGTATTTCAAGTAGAAATACCTCTCTAACAGGTATTATGATGACAAAATTAAGGAGTTCCATGAGCTGATATTGGGACAGCAGACCATGGAAGAGTATGCAAATAAGTTCTTGGAATTGTTAAGGTATGTCAGGTACATCAAAGATGAAAAGGTGAAGATCCAACATTTTCTGAGTGGATTGCCTCAGTTTTACAAAGATAGAATTGAGTTCTATGATCCTCGAACCCTAGAAGAAGCAATCAGGAAAGCTAAGTACTACTATGAGCAGAGCAAGGGAAAGCCTGATTACCCGAAGACATGGAAGGATAAAAGGAAAGAGAAGTCTGACCAAAGAAAGAAAGGTTTTAAACCTTCTAACTTCAGGAATCAATAGAAGCAACAGTCCCAAGTTGAGAAGCAGCCAGCTAGAGTGGTGGGAGAAAATCCTAAAGAGCCAAACCAGAATAGAGGACCACTCCAATGTTGGAAATGTGGAGGACCCCACATGCGTAGAAATTATCCACTTGAGAATGAGAATGCAAGGCCAGTTTACAACCTTCAAGAGGCAAAAACAGTGGGTCAAGTGGCAAGGACCTTCCCCAGGATTTATGCAGCACTGGAGGACCGCCAGGTAGATCGCCAGTCAACTGTGTTTGAAGTTGTAGGTAATATTGTTCAGCAATCTATTTCTATTTTGACTGACCCTGGTTCTACTCATAGTTACATTACCCCTAGAATAGTGGATATTTTTTCTTTTAAGAGAATAAAGCATAAGAAGTCTTGGTTAGTTCAGCTAGCCACTGGAACAAAGAGGAAGGTTAGTGAAGTGGTAAAGAAATGCCCATTGGTTATTAATGGATTGGACACTTGTGTAGATCTGAATTTTTTACCGCTTGGTTCCTATGATGTTCTAATTGGGATGGATTGGTTAGAAGCTCACAGGGTAAATCTTGACTTTTATAATAAGAATTTTGAATGCATGGATGAAGAAGGAAACCCAAGAGTTGTGAAAGGCATTCCAAAGGTGATTTTAGTAAGGCAGGTTTCTGTAGCATAGTTGAAGAAGTTATGTAGGAAAGGTTTCCAGTTGTATGCAGCTCATATTTTGGAGGAAACATAGGATGATAATCCTAGGTTGGAAGACATTCATTTGTTGCAGGAATTTAGGGATGTGTTTCCTGATGAGATTCCAGGGCTTCCTCCAAAGAGGGACATTGATTTCACAATTGAAATTGTGCTAGGATCAGCACCAGTGTCCAAGACACCCTACAGAATGAGTACACCAGAAATTCTAGAGTTGAAGATGCAACTGCAAGAATTGTTGGAGAAGAAGTATATCAGGCTGAGTGTGTCTCCTTAGGGAGCACCAGTTCTATTTGTGAAGAATAAATATGGTACACTCGGGTTGTGTATTCATTACAGACAGTTGAACAAAGTCACGGTGAAGAATAAAAACCCTTTGCCTAGGATTGATGACCTCTTTGATCAAATGAGGGGAGAAAAGGTATTTTCAAAGATTGACTTGAGGTGTGGTTACCATCAGGTAAGAATCAAGGATGAAGACATTCATAAGACAACCTTCAAGACAAGGTATGGACATTATGAGTTTGTAGTGGTACCATTTGGTCTCACAAATGCACCAGCTACATTTATGTGCCCTATGAATAGTGTCTTTAGCAGGTATTTGGAAAAGTTTGTTCTTTTTTTCCTTGATGACATTCTTATCTATTCCAAGAATGAGGAAGATCATGAAGAACATCTGACATTGACATTGCAATTGCTCAAGGAGCATCAACTATATGCAAAGTTGAGGAAGTGTGAATTCTATAGAGATAGAATTCAGTATTTGGGTCACATTATCTCAGAAGAGGGAATATTAGTAGACCCTGAGAAGATTGAATCCATTATGAATTTGCCTACCCCAAGGAATGTGACAGATGTAAGATCTTTTATGGGACTTGCAGGATATTACAAGAGATTCATTGAAGGATTCTCTAAGGTTTCACATGCCATCACTTCCTTTTAAAGGAAGGGTATAAAGTTTGAATGGACATCGAAGTGTGAAGAAATCTTCCAGCGGTTGAAGAATCTTCTCACCAGTGCACTAGTCTTGAAAATTGCAGACCTAGAAAAATATTTTGTGGTGTGTAATGATGCATGCGGAAAAGGACTTGGGGGAGTTCTTATGCAGGAAAACCATGTGATATGTTATGAGTCAAGAAAGTTGAAGGACCATGAGAAGAACTATGCCATTCATGATCTCGAGTTTGCAGCCATAGTACATGCTCTCAAGATGTGGAGGCATTACTTGATGGGCAGGAGATTTGAGCTAAGGACAAACCATTGTGGTCTAAAGTACTTGTTTGATTAGCCAACGTTAAATGCTAGGAAATCTAGATGGATGGATTTTTTATGTGAGTTTGATTTTGAAATCAAGCACATAAAAGGAAAGGAGAACAAGGTCATTGATGCACTCAGCAGAAAGGTGTAGGAAATGCATGTGGCATCTTTTAGTATTTGCCAGTCAGATTTGAGACCATAGATTGTTAATCATACTGCTGGAGATGAAGTGTATGAGTAGGTGAAAGACAAATTGTAGCAGCAAAGTCTTGAGAAGAGGTATGAGGGATATACATTGGAAGAAGATGGACTTCTTACTTATAAGAATAGAGTCTACATTCCAAATATAGAATATTTGAGGAGAATGGTTATGGATGAGATCCATCAAGCCCCATATTCTGGTCACCCGGGATATCAAAAGACAATTACTACAACTAGAAAGTAGTACTTTTGGCTAGGAATGAAAAAGGACGTGGCTGAATATATTTCAAGGTGGATGAAATGTCAGCAGGTAAAGGTTGAGCATCAACACCCAGAAGGTTTGTTCAAGCCTTTGCTAGTTCCAGAATGGAAGTGGGAAATTATTTCCACGGATTTTATTATAGGATTGCCAATGACATGGAGACAACATGATTCCATCATGGTTTTGGTGGACAAGTTGACAAAGACAGTGCATTTTCTACCAGTTAAGTCTACGCATAAGACTGATGACATTGCAAAATATTCATGAAGGATATTTTCAAATTGCATGGATTGCCTAAGGCCATAGTCTCTTACAGATATGTCAAGTTCACTTCCAATTTTTGGAAGGGGTTATTTGCAAATTTGGGTACAAAGCTAAACTTCATCACTGCCAACCATCCTTAGACCGATGGTCAGACAAAGACAGTGAATCAAGTGCTTTAAGACATGCTTCGCATGTATGTGATGGACAAACCAACCAAGTGGCAAGATTACTTACACTTGGTATAGTTTGCATATAACAATGGACAGCAAGCATCATTGGGGATGAGTTCGTATGAAGCTTTGTATGGAAGGAGGTGTGGGACACCAATGACTCGGGATAATCCAATGAACATGGTTGTGATTCATCCATAATTGCTCAAGGAGATGGAGCAATAGGTTGTAAAGATCAAGTAGAATCTGAAAGCAGCTCAGGACATAAAGAAAAGCTATGCATATAAGCATAGTGTGAATAGAGAGTTCAGTGTTGGGGATCATGTTTACCTTTGAGTGAGGGCAAAGAAGAGTTCCTTGAAGCTTGGAAGTTGTTCCAAGTTGTCACCTAGATAATGTGGGATGTTTGAAGTACTTGAAAGAATAGGGCTAGTTACATATAGACTTGCATTTCCTGCTAGAACTAGAGCTCATAATTTTTTTCATGTTTATTTGCTTAAGAAATATGTACATGATCCTAACCATGTGATAAATTGGGATGTGATTCAAGTGGAACCCGAGGGAGAGTTCCAAATTGAGCCAATGCACATCCTTGACAGGAAAGTCACAATGCTCCGGAATCGAGCCATAGGGCAGGTAAAGGTGCAATGGGAGCACTACAGTCCTGAAGAGGCTACATGGGAGCTGGAATATGCCATGTAATTGGCACATCCATTTTTGTTCAATTATGCAGAACACTGAAGTGATGCCAGTGTAGCATTTTGTTCAATTTTGTAAAGCACTGAGGACAATGCTATTGAAGGGGGAGGGGAATGTAACACCCCGGTTTTGACCTTGTTTGCATTAAATGTATATGATGAATATATTGTAATTAATCATGGTGTGGAGCTATAGGCAAAAGCCATGCCATCGATTTAGCGTTTTGTGTTTTGGCGATAAAAATAATTGCCGATGGTATTTTGTGCTAGTTGACACATTATAACTTTGGACATCATGTAAATATGAAATTTAATTAAAAACCCACAACCAGCTATGTCAATGAAACAAATAATGAGATGGGTGCATGATTTCCTAAGGATAAGAGGGGGGGGGGGGAATATTCAAACCTTTGGGGCCAATGGGGAAAATCCAAATATCAAAGGGAGAACCCATCAAAATGTCAACTACCTTTCTTGTCTCATTCACCCAATCATTTATTACTACCATAAATTGGTTGGGTTGGTTATTGCATGGGATGGGCAAGGTATGACAGTCCAAATTCAAATTGGAGAAGCCATCCGTTTTTGGGAAACGCATTTTGACTCATTGGGCAAGCAAAAACCCAAAAACGTAGGCCATTCTACCATGCTTTCACGTTGGCATGTTTTCCTCACCATTTTTTCTTCACGTGAGCTCTATTAGGCATCCGGAACTTCCTATGTGTGTTCTCATTACATGTTTTTGGTTGTTGGCTTCATTTTCCCATGGATGGGAGGTCATTTTTGTAATGGCAGGGATTGGGTTGGTTTTCCTCATGTTTTTAGAGCTACCGGTGCATTTTCCACTCACGTTTTTGTAGTTTCATGTGTTTTATGATAACTGTGAAGTGTTTTTGTTAGCGTCTAGTGGTTAGGATCTCTATTGGGCGTTTTCGTGTTGTTTCCACATGCCCATGGTGAGGAATTTCGTTGTTTAGTGTTTCCCAATGAGTGGGAGAACAAAACCATGAATTTTGGGTGTTGTTGAGGTCATTTTGGCCACGTTAGGGCCATAAACGACTCTAGAATTTGAGTTGCTCAGTCTAAGACATTTTAACCAATTTCCATACCTGATTTGGCCTCTGTGGTGTGTTTCCCTTCAAATTCCAGAGCTATGAATTGATGTGTATTATGTGTTTGTTGGTCTTTAGACTATTCAGGATTGGAATGGAGTCTGAGTGTGCTTGATAAACCTAGTGTGTGCAAGAGCCTCGCAGACAAAGCTAGAGGATGGATTTCTTCTCTACACCCCCTAAATAGCACTAGAAGGGAAGTCATGGCATGAGGGACTATGTAGCATAGAAGGGAATGATTCCTTGTGTTGGGTCTGTTTGGATGTATTAGAAGTCATGCTAGTTCTGGTTCAGGTGTTCTTAGCTCTTTAGTGAGCCCACTAGCTTAGTAGCCAACATTTCCAGCTCCTGTTAGCCTGATATACCCAATTGTGTTGGCTTGGTTGGGTTGTGTATCCTTGGCTACATGTGAGCCTGCTAGTTTCCCCTTATTCCTTGTGGAATCATGCCCAGATCGGGGGTGGTAGTGTTGCTGAGTGATTGATGAGCACACTGGCCTATGGTTGGGTGGAACATTGCAGCGATGTAGCTGGTTGTGGGACAAGCTTCTGTTAAAGATAAGTATCTCTTGTCCATTCTGTCTTTGTTATTGTATTTATTCCTTAAATGAGATGATGAACATTTCAAATGTATTGAATGTATGTGTTTTCTTCTGCTATATGTTTAGAATAATTATGCATCTATGTGTGTTTCATTTCCAATGCATTTTATTTTATGTTCATGGGGCTAGAAATTCCAGAATGATAGCATTATAGTTGTCCTCTCGTCGGTAGAAGGGTGGGGATGTGACAAGCGCATGCATTAGTACACACCATAAAATATTTTTCTAGGTCTGAAATCTTCAAGATGGGTGCACTTTTGAGAAGATTCTTCAACTATTGGAAACTTTCTTCACACCTCGGTGTCCATTCAAACTTTATTCCCTTCTTTTGCAAAGAAGTGACTAGATGTGCAACCTTGGAGAATCCTTCAATGAATCTCCTATATTATCCTGCAAGTCCCATAAAAGATATTACATCTGTCACATTTCTTGGAGTAGGGCAATTCATAATGGCCTCTATCTTCTCAGGGTCAACATATATTCCTTCATCAGACATAATGTGACCCAAATAGTTAATCCCATCTTTATAGAAGTCACACTCGCTCAACTTTGCATACATCTTATGCTCCCTAAGAAATTGCAATGTCATTCTCATATGTTCTTCATGCTCTTCTTCATTCTTAGAATAAATAAGAATGTCATAAAGGAAAACAAGAACAAACTTGTCCAAATACCTGTTGAAGACACTATTCATAAGGCACATAAATGTAGTCGGTGCATTTGTGAGACCAAATGGTACAACTACAAACTCATAATGTGCATAGCTTGTTCTAAAGGTTGTCTTATGAATGTCTTCATCCTTGATTCTCACCTGATGGTAACCAGACCTTAAGTCAATCTTGGAAAATACATTTTCTCCTCTCATTTGATCAAAGAGTTCATCAATCCTAGGAAAAGGGTATTTATTATTCACAGTGACTTTGTTCAACTGTCTGTAATCAATACACAACCTGGGTGTACCATATTTCTTCTTCACAAACAGAATTGGTGCTCCCCATGGGGACACACTCAGCTTGATATAATTCTTCTCCAACAACTCTTGTAGTTGCATCTTCATCTCTAGCATTTATGGTGTACTCATCCTATAGGGTGTCTTGGACACTGGTGCTGCTCCTTGCACAAGTTCAATTGTGAATTCAATGTCCCTCTTTGGAGGAAGCCCTAGAATTTCATGAGGAAAAAAATCCCTGAATTCCTGCAACACATGAAAATCCTCCAACTTAGGAGTTTCATTCTTTGTTGCCTCCAAAACATGGCCCGCATACAACTAGAAACCTTTCCTACATAACTTCTTTAGTTGCATTGTTGAAATATACCTAATAGAAAGCACCTTTGGAATACCTCTTACAACTCTTGGGTTCCCTTCTTCATCCATGCATTCAAAAGTCTTATTATAACAGTCAATCGTTACTCTGTGATATTCTAACCAATCCATTCCAATTAGAAAGTCATAAGAACCAAGTGGTAGAACATTCAGATCTACATAAGTGACCAATCCATTCATAACCAATAAACATTTCTCTACCACTTCACTAAACTTTCTCTTAGTTCCAGTGGCTAGCTAAACTAACCATGATTTTCTATGCTTTAACTTCTTAAAAGAACAAATCTCAACAACTCTAGGAGTAATATAATTGTGGGTAGATCCATGGTCAGTTGAAACAGAAATAGATTGCTTAGCAATCTTACCTGAAACTTCAACCACATTTGACTGATGATTTTCCTAGAAGTCCTCCAGTGCTGCATAAATACTAGGGACAACACTTGCTACTTGAACCACTGTTTCTGCTTCTTGGACGTTGTAAGTTGGCCTTGAATTCCCATCCTCAAGTGGACAATTCCTGTGCATGTGGGGTCCTCCACCTTTCCAACATTGGAGTGGTTATTTGTTTTGTTGCGGATCTCTGGGATTTTCTCCCACCACTCTAGCTGGCTACTTCGTAGCTTGAGATGGCTAATTCTATTGATTTCTGAAATGAGAAGGTTTGAAACCTTTATTTTTTTGTTCATACTTCTCAGTCTTCTTGTCCTTCCAGGCCTTATGATAATCAGTTTTTCCTTTTCTTTCTTATAGCAATACTTGGCTTTCCTTATTTCTTCTTCCAGAGTTCTAGGTTCATAAAACTCAATTCTATCTCAGTATGCTTGAGGTATCTCTCTTAGAAAAAACTATATCTTAACTTTATAATCTTTGATGTATCTAACATACCTCAAAAGTTCCACGAACTTGTTGGAATACTCTTCCATGGTCTACTGCCCCAATCTCAGCTCATGGACTTCTTTAATCTTGTCATTGTAGTACCTGTCAGAAAGGTACTTTTTCTTGAAATAATTCTGGAACTGTTTCCACACAATATTCCTTTCACTAATCTTCTTTACTTGCCTGAAGTACTCCCACCATATGGATGCTCTTCCAGTCAAATTGAATATGGATACCCTAGCCTTCATATTTCCTAAATAATCTTGGAAATATTTTCTCATCCCCAAGAAGCCAAGTTTCAGCTTCTTGACCGCTCTTTACCTCACCATTAAAGGTAGGTGGCTTAGCCTTCTTGAACTCATCACGTGAGTGGTTCTGGTAGCGCCTCTTTTTCTTATTCTTGTGAGAAGAAGAACTTGAACCGCCAGTGGATCCTTCAAAGTCAGATGACCCATAAGGAGATCTCTTTCTTCTTCTGGCACTGCTTTTACTCCCTTCTGTATGTACTGCACGATTCCCAGAGCTCATCCTCTTCTGGATGTCTATCAAACTCTGCAGCATGGCTAGATTCAGATGATTTTTCTCTTCCTGAGCCTTAACCAATCTTTCATTATATTCCCTATAACTTTTCATTTTCACCCTTAAGCTCCTCATGGTGGCTGCAAAATCTGGCGGAGTCTCTTAAAATCTACTTCCATTGGACTTTGTCTTAGAATTTTCAACTCAGACATTTCCCCCCATAACATCTTCCTCATGCTCATAGGGATCCTGTGGATCATTCATTTTGTAGGTTCTCATGGCCAAGCCAAAACCAACTTTACTGAACTGCACTATTTGCAATGTTGCCTTTGAAGGTGACTATGATTTTTCAAAATGTGTTCATAAACATGATTGTTAGCTGCATGACATTTTTAGAAATCATAAATTACTTACCTGCATTGGAAAAATCATATGTTGATAACTTATCAAAACATATACTTTTCTTTCACAACAACGGTTGTCTCAGGGGGGCAACGGGGGTCAAGGGAGCTTGTAACTCTTTCAATTTCACACAATCTGGTGCATAATCTCATTTCCATTTTTCATCTTTCTGGCACCTACAATCCCACTGAAGAACTGACTTAACTTCTATGTTTCAGTGAATTTTCCGTTTTTCCTCTGATCTGCAAAACTCAGGTTTTTCTTCCAACGTGTCGAAAAAAATAGGCAAGTTTTCTTGACACGTATCGACAAAACTCGCTCTTTTCATCCGATCGACAAAACTCTTATTTTTCTCTTGACGTGTCAGCAATACTCCAATATTTCTCTCGACACATCAGCAAAAATTGTCCTTTTCTTCCGAAGTGGAATTTTCAACACTTACAAAAATTTTGAAATTTTTTTCTTCTTTATTTCATCGGCTGAAACTTAAATTTCCATCTGACATGTATCGGCTGAAACTTAAATTTCCACCTGACATGTATCAGCTGAAACTTATATTTCCACCTGACATGTATCAGCTGAAACTCAACTTCCCACCCGACATGTATCGACTGAAACTTAACTTTCCACCCGACATGTCCATACTTAGAAAAATTCTAAATTTTTTTATGCCTTTTCTCTATCGTTGGTGAAAATCGCCATGTCCTTCCGATGTGTGTCGGAAAAACTCATCCAACACAGCCGACATATTGGTAAAATATCATTGAGTGTTGCCGATTTTTCAAACACTTAAAAAATTTCAAAAAAAATCTTTTTCTTCCTTCTTTGTCGGCACAACTTAGCCTTCATGTCGACAAAGTTGCTGCGATCTTCATCGGCTCGACTCATCCAACTCAATAGACATGTGTCGGCTCAACTCGGCTAACTCAGCCGACACAGTCAATATTCGAACACTAGAAAAAAATTTAAATTTTTCTGCTGGCCTGTGCTCAATAGAGGGTAATCATGCCTCTGTTAACTATTCATCTTGGCACATTGAGGCCCAATGCTCCAACATAGCTTTGATACCACAATTTCACATTCCCTCCCCTCTACTCGATGGAGAGTACGCGACTAACGCTATTGTTGTCAATCAAACAGACCAGGAAATGTAGCCCCATGAACATAATAAAGAAATGCATTCGAAATAAAAGCATACACATATTCATAATGCAATATACAACTGAAGCAAAATATATTTTCATTCAAGCATTCATCGTTCATCATAATTCATTAAACAAATACAGTTGAAGAAATATAATACACAAGAAATACTTATCTTGAGAAAGACTTGTCCCACAACCAGCTATGTCAATGCAACATTCCATGCAACCATAGGCTAGTGTGCTCATCAATCTATCAGCATCACTACCACTCCCGAGCTGAGCATGAATTCTCGCAAGGAATAAGGGAACAATAGCAGGCTCACACATAGCCAAAGACATATCAAAATTCAGCCCAGCCAAAACTACATTTGGGTTTATCAGGATGCCAAGGAGGTGGAAGGGTTGAATTTCTAAGCTAATGAGCTCAACCATAGAGCTATGGACACCTACATAAGATGTGGCTTGGCCTTCTCAATACCTACACCACCCAACACAAGGAAGCATCCCTTTCTCTGCTACACAGTCCCTTGAGCTATGCCTTCCCATTCATTGCTCTTCAGGGTGTGCAAAGAAGAATAACCAACCCCTCTTGATCTCTCTGTGACGTTCCTTCCTCCACTAGCTTTACCAAGCCAAGTATTCCCTCTCCCACTCCTAACAGTTAAGACCAAACAAGGATTTGCAGAACCACAAGACACTAGTGCTGGGTATGGAGAAAAATGTCCTAGAAACCAAAATAAAAAATCAGAAATGGGGAAAAACGACCCAGGGTGAGAAAATCATTTCAGAAAACGTTTAGTGTCTTCATGTGGGAAAAAATAGCCTCTTCAAACCCCCAGTTCATGGATTCGAATTCAAAAAATGTCTACGGGATTCACGTCGGCAAAAATGGTTGCTATAAACCTAAAAATCGTGGGTATCTCTTCCCAGCCACTGAGCATAACCAAAAACGAGTTTCTGGACATGGAGAACTTTGTGGAAACAACATAAAAAAGTAAATCCTTGTTGCACATTCACTCCACAACACAAAAACAGATTTTTCTAGCCATGGCAAGATGAGGAAAAACATAAAATGTGAAGGGAAGAGCTCAACAAGCTTCAACTACATGAGGAAATGGAGGGAGTGAATGCATAATGGGTTGGGCATCATTTTTGGGCATTTAATTGCCCCATAAGTCAAAAACACATTTTTCAAAAATGAATGGCTTCCCAAATTCGAAACTGACTGCCATACTCTTCCCATCACCATGCATTAACTAACTCAACCAATTTCTGGAAGAAATAAATGATTGGGCACACAAGACAAAATGGGTAGTTGACAGTTTTATGGGTTCTCCCATTGACATTTGTCTTTTCCCCATTGGCTCAAGGGTTTGGATATCCCCCCCCCCATTCCTTAGGAAATCATGCCCCCATATCTTTAATGTTGCATTGACATAGATGGTTGTGGGTATTTTAAATAAATTGCATATTTACATGATGTCCAAAATATATTGTGCCATCAGCTAGCACGATAACCATTGGCATCAATTTTCATTTCCAAAACATAAAAAACTAAATTGACAGTGGGGCCTTAGCCTTTAGCTCCACACCATGATTAAATACAATATTTACATCATATACATTTTAATGCAAACAGGGTCAAAACCAAGGTGTTACACAAACAACCAAGTAGGAAGACAGTAAACCCATCCACCATACAATTTCCTATGTAGGTAACTATATCGCTGGTCAACATAGATAGACTTCAATAAATGAAGGTTTATTTTCCCTCTTGGATCCCACTGATCATGCTGCAACCTTATAAACTTTTCTTCCATTTGAAGTGATATTCCATTATGACGAATTCCAAGATCCCATAACCAAATAGGTATTTCATCGCTGCCCATGCCTCTAAAAATATTTTCCATTTTATCCCACAATGTTAGGTTATTTTCTTGTGACACATGCTTTCCCTTCCAACCCATGGATACATGTGTAATGGGGGAATCAAAGCAATTCCATTAATATATTTGATGTTGTTCACATAAAAGGAAAATATTAGTAATATTAACAAATTCAAGACAGAAACCAAAAGTACCTTTTCCTACTTTCTTCCCCATATTTTCTCTATCCACCCATAAGGGTAGCTCTTGATCTTCTTGGAGAAAAAGGAGTGTTTGGAAAACACCCTCCATGTCATTTGACCCATCCAAATGATTCAAGCATTATTCCCATGCACTTCTATGTATATGGGAAGGATCATATGGTAGCCATAGAAATGTTTTATTCTATTCAAAAAATTGCATGATGAAGAATGTGTCCATTAATATTGTACCAATGCAAGCAATATTGGTGCACCCTTGAGTCTCTCTTCGTGTCATGTACTTATCTACCAAATCCATGGATAAATAAATACATTTGCATGTTGATTCGGATGGAATCTCTTTAAGAAAGTTCTCACTATCCTTTTTCATCCCATCAAGTGCTTGATCAATGTCTTCTATGTCCTCCTTGCTCACAGGAACTTGTGAATATGAATAATAATTATCAAGTTCAAGCCTTTCACGAGGTCCCTCTTGGTGTGAAGCAAGTGCTCTATAATCAGACTCCATGTCACTCCTTCCTTCAATTACTTGTATCACTAAATAGTGATCATTCTCACCTTGTGCTAGAAGTCACTCAAAATATTGATGTGCACAATAAACCACACACATAGGATCACTAGTGGTTCTAGAAAAGGAATGTGAATCTCCATTAAAAAACACCTACAAATCTGAATTTTCCTCAGATTCCACCATCACATAAGTATCCTCCTTTAATCCATGAATGAAATCAACCATATGGGATTGGTTGTTTGAAATGTACGAGGTGGAATGTGATCTCTCCAGCTTCTCATGAAGCTGCTAAATCTAAATTTCATATTTTTGAAGTTCACTTTGAGTACTCTTCAAAGAATCTTGGGTGGAATCCAATTCAAGAGTGAGCTTGTCAATCTATTCTACATCCCTCAAAGATAAACCATGATGCATCCCAACAATATCTAACAAATGATCTATATCAAAAAGAAAATGCAAAAAGTTATCTTTGATGTCTATCATTTCTTCCCAAATGGACTCCAAGTCTTCAATGGAAGATAGCTCCTCCCTTGATGCAACACTCCAATAATAATTTGACACCAATGTAGTAGTGTCATGTAGAATGCTTAAGGACTCATGGATATTCCTTTCGCTCATCTTCAAAGGCCCTACAAGAAAGGGTGGATATTGAGGATAAACATCCTCTTCTTCCTTCTTTGGATCAAATTCACGATGAATCTTAGGTGGTGACTGGGAATTTTATACTTGTCCTTATTCATTTTCCGCAATATCTTCTTTTTCATGCTCATTGGAAACTCCTCCTACAACAGAATGCTCCAAATCGAACTCTATGTCACCAACATAGAGACTCATGTATCCTTCAATCAATTATCTACCATCCATGTCTAGAGTGTCAATATCTTCAACTACACAACCTTCTTCTTCATTGCAAACATCTTATAATGACTTTCGCTCTTCTTCATATATCTTTTCTTTTGCTTCACCACATGTAGGACTAGGTGGCTCATGGATCTCCTCAATGATAATAGATGGTTGATTGGTAATTTTCTTTTGTTCCTTCAATCCATTTGATGCATCTTTGTCCTTGGTAACCTTAGGTTCAATACTTTTAGAGTTTCTCTTGGAACAAAATCCAAAGAGTCCCATGATGACACTATATGCAGCCAATTGGATTTGACGAAGGTTCATCTTTGGTTCCTTTTTCTTCTTGTTTTCTTGAAGAATTGGAACAACCAAGTTCCTCCCTTGATTTTTTTTTGATCTCTATTGAATCCACATCTACATCCTCAGGATGAAATCCAAATATACAATAATTTTTTTTTTGAAAGGAATGGATAAATACAAATCTCTTCCCCCAAGGAAAGATACTCATGATAGTGATGAGGCAAGTTTTTACTTGTTGCTATATTCCTTTCTAAATCATATTTTAATCTAGCCATTGGTAGTTCATCCCTCATTTCTTCTCTGTATGCGTGATTATAGAATTCATCATACTTAACTCTTGGTATGCCTCCATCAACATAGAGTATTTATTCTTCTGCAAACTGCTCAAGTTCAAGATATTCAACTACTGGTACAAGCCTCATAGCTCCAACTTGACATGAGATATGAAATATATATTCAACTAAGAACTTAAGGATATTGGTATTGATTCTCATAGGTGCAAAGGACCATGCTCTTATACCATTGTAATTTACCTTTATTGGTTTAAGGAACACTAGCTAGGAGACAAGCAAATACCATACTAGTTTTCCCCAATTCGATTCAAACACCTAGGAAAATTTCTAAACTTCGTCCCAAACAACACAAGATTGTAATCATTTAAAATTAATAGTGGCATGCACATAGGTATGGAAACTATGATCAGAGGTATTTTAAGTCCATACATATTGTGGTGGGCATGTTCTCTGGGTACAACACGCTCGGTATGGTCCTAATACTGTGTAGTTTCTTTCCCGGTACTTTTGTGGAAAATGAATGGTTATTGGTGCTTCATCAGATGTATCTAGACTTGGATTAAATTCATAATGTAGATAGAATCACATGGTTCATATTTTGGTAAGATATTTGGTGGTTTGAGTGGATTTGAGAAATATATCACAATTCAGGATTGCATAACTAATCGACATTCAATTCAATCCCAACAGCATAAGAGACCAACAAATATGAAAAATAAGGAATGGAAGGTGTTCATTATGGTATTAATTATTTCCATGAACTAACATAATCTAAATTCATTGAGCATAAGATAGAATACCGAATGATTACTGAAAATTAGTCAAAATCTATGCAAATGTAGAGAAGGTGTGAAAAACTCAGACTTATGCATTATACAAGTTTTAGTAATGATATCGTATGTTCATAACACAACATATACATCAAATTGGAGAGAATATGCTCCTCGTAATCATTCATGACTTGATATCTTTCATTACAAACAATTATCATTAGAAATAACTAGAAATCTTCAGGACTCGAACTAATTAGATGCATAACTCTCCTTCAAAATTTTGAATTAGATATAAAAAATTCCATAGGATATGGTTTAGATCAAATAGATTCCAGGATGACATCCATAAAAATATTCATACATATCCCTATCCATAACATTAAAGATCTCACTGTAAAATAACAACAAGCTCTGGATTTCGAACCCACTTGACAATCAACTCGCCTTTAGAAATGACACGGAGTAGTATGAATACCTGCAAATAAATAAATTGATCTGTAATCAAATCAATGATGATGGATGGATACCATCCTCCGCAAGCTCTAGTTGAAGAATTGACTAGTAGAATAAGCAGCAGGGGCACATCTCCGAGTTGTGACAAGGGGAACATCACCCAAGTCTAGACAAGCTTCAAAGCTCATCAATTTGAATTATTATATTTGAAATGAATATGAATGGGTGTGCACCACATTATTTTATAGCCATGTTGGCTTCTTGGACAAGCTACTTTAGCCAATCTTTATCCAATGCGCTCTCCTTATCCAGATTCAGAGTTTTTGCTTTGACTGGATTTCTTGCTTTGTTATCTTTCCTCAATTTAGTATGATTTTACATGATTTATTTTTCCTTTATGATTTTAAATACTTTCCTTCTTTTCTACCACCTTCTTCTTTTCATTTTTTTCCCATTTCTTTCTTTTCTCTCCTTTCTGCTTTTCTTGCCACTTTCATGTTTTCCTCTACTTTCTTGATTTCTTATAAAATATAATTTGGAAACAAATTATGAGTCCCAAATAAACCCCTATGTTCCCTCTTGGGCCCTCCTATGCATTATACACTCATGCAAATATTAATTAATAATAAATAATCAAACTAAGGACTACAATACTGCTAATTTAATTATTCCAAAATTATGGTCCCCCATCATCCTTTCAATTTTATTTCATTACATAAAATGATTAAAGATAAAAGTATCCCCTTGTTAATTAATTAATTTATCCATTAGGACCCATGGATTTCTCATGGTATAGGTATTTCTCCATGGTGTTACAAAAAAAAAATGGGGACACTACACATTTTGTCATGCCAAACATGTTCAACAATTCTCCAATCTAATTCTTATGGGAGATGAATATGTACTTCAGATTCTTAATTACTTCAATTCCAAAGTAGTAGTGAAGATTTCCCAAATATTTCATCTCGAATCCTTTTTTCAACTATTTCGTTATAGATGCAATATAGATTTCAATGCTCCCTTTCATCAAAAGATCATCTACATACACCACATGATATACATCAAATCTTTCAAATTCATTTACAAATAGCCTTGCATTATCAATATTTAAATGTTTGAAATTTAATTTTAGAAGATGCTCAGTTAACTTTCCATACCACGCGTGAGGTGCTTGTTTAAGGCCATGCAATGACTTGATGAGTTTTCATACCTTATTTTCTTGTATAGTCACAACTGATCCTTCTGTATGAGAGATGAATACATTCTCTTTCAAGTCTCCATTCAAGAAAGTAGTCTTCACATATATCTGATGAAATTTCCACTCTTTTTTTGCATCCAAGGACAATAAAGTGTGGATGATGTCCCATTTGATGTAGGGGATAAATTCTCCTGATAGTCAATGCCTTCCTTCTATGAAAAACCATTTTCCACAAGCATTACCTTGTGCCTATCAAGTGAGCCATCTAATATGTACTTGTTCTTTTAGACCCACTTGGCCCCAATTGGTTTGGTTCCAAATTGAGGGTCTGCCTCTTAATGTCATATATCATATTCATTTTTCATGGCTTCTTTCCACTCATCACAAGTAACAACTTCTTCAAAGGAAATTGATTCAAGGTTAGTAGATAAATTCAATTCAAAATCATATGAAACATCCATATAATCTACATCACCTAAATTGGAATTATCGACATCTCCCACATCTTTTTGTCTAGTTAAACTTTGTGTTCCTGTGTTTTCAACTTCATAAGGATGGACACATTTAGGTGTCTTTGTGACCCAATTAGGAAATTTCTTTGAGGGTATAGGTTTCTCATATTGCGGTGCTTCATGCTCTTCAAGATTCAATATTCCACTCCTCCCAATCACATCATCCAACTGAACCTCCTATTCTAATTAAGTGGTAGGAACTTCTTCATGAGGGGGAGATGGCAATGCAAAAGGATATTCTAGAGAACAATCCAAGATAGGTATCCCCACTTCAAGCTCTAGAATATCATTGTTAAATTCATGAAATGTCTTTACACGGGTGAACTTTCCCAGACAATCAAGTTGCCTCTCAATAGACTTGTCATTTTTATTCATTTCAAGAAAATTGGCATATTTGGAAAGTATATACTTTTTTATTATCTCACCATAAAGATGATATTTCTTGGTGGTGTTTGATTTCCCCAAGGATATTCACTTTCAACTTCGTGTACTGATATTTTTTCTTTGTTCCTTTGGTATCAAGGCATAGCAGGTGGAACCAAAGACCCTGAGATGTCACACTGAAGGAATGCGACCATATCACAACTTGTGTAGAGTCTTGTTTTCCAAAGCATGATTTGGAGTTATATCCCTCAAATAAATTACACATAAAACTACATCACCCCAAAACATCAATTTCACATTCTCGAAAAATAGCATGGAGCGTACCATATTCAAGAGAGTTATGTTCATTCTTTATGCCACACCATTATATTGAAGATTGTATGAAACTGTAGTTTTATTCCTAATCCCATGTTGATGAATATAGTTATAGAAGCGTATTATTTTTCCATTATCAATATGAAGTGTTTCAATGTGACATTGTGCTTCATTTTCAATCCATACTTGAAATTTTTTGAAAGTTTCACATGTCTTGTATTTTCTCTTTAATAAATAAACCCAAGGCATCCTAGTGTAATCATCAACAAAATTCACGAGATATTTATTACCATTTGCAAATGGAACGAGCATGGGGCTACAAATTTCAGAGTGTATCAAATCTAGCTTTCTACGTGCTATGAAAGTTGACTCATGAAAAGGTTGCTTACTATGTTGGCCAAGAATAAAAGCATCACACTATTTTACCTTCATTGGAATTGTGGGAAAACTAGACACACCATTATTTTTCAACAATCAGAGACTATCATAGTTGATGTGCCCATATATAGCATGCCATAAAAGACTGGAAGAAAATGTTCCTTTGTAATGATGAGAGAGGTAGGAAATTTTTTGAGCTAGTGGAGATGTTCCTTTGGCTTCAACAACTTCTCATCTACATGTCTAGTCATGATGACTCAATTGTTAGAGGATATCCTTATATCAACTATCCCATAGAACATGTGGATGGAATGACCTTCCTATTGAATGTGCCCCAGGGACATCAAGCTTCTCTGTAAATCTGGAATATTGAGAACATTATGCATCAAAAAGTCAGGGAATCAAGGCAGTTTGAACCTAATGGAGCCAATTCCCTTGGGCTTGAGGTCCGACGTCTTATATGAAAAATACACTACCCCATCTACATTGTCATTCATATCTTCAAAAAATATTTTACAAAATTCATGTGGGAGGTTGCAACAATGTCAGACAACCAAGTATCTCCCCAAGATGATGTATTGAAAGTGACTTCATTTATTCCAACTTTACAATGTGCAACAATAAGGTGAGCAGATTCAAGAGCCCAAAAATGATCCACCTCATGTCCATCCTTGCTGCAGCAAGTACAGTGACAAATAGATCTCTTAGCTTGATTATGTCTACCCCCCCCTCCTCTTAAATTCTTTCATCCACATCCTCTTTTACTATATTCTTCTCTAGAATAATAATTGGATTGTTTCTTCTCTTTTTGAGCAAGGCACATTAGGCTATCCAGTGGGAAAATTTGTCTTATTTTTTAATGCTTTCTCATGTTCTACAACCTTCTCCACCAAAATTTCAATTGTGAGGGACTTCATTTGACCACTAGAGTAGAGGACCTTGATAAATGTTATGAGTAGAATGCCTATATTTACTCCAGTGGCATTAGTTTCATGCATGATGGCTTTGATTTTATAAGCTAAAGACATGGAATTATTTTCCTCAACTCAAGGTTGAAGAGCTTCATCAACAATTGTATGAGTTCCAATTTTGAGTGTGAGTCATACAAATCCTTCAATTTCTTCAAAGCACCATAAGGGTCTTTAGACAATATATGATGACTCACGTCTTCACTTATAGTAGAAACAATCAATGTGTATGCCTTCTTGTATTTTCTCTTCCATATGGTGAGCTATTTGTCTATTGTAGGTTTTTTTGATGTAGTGATCATAGGGCCATCTATTGTTTCAACAATTTCTCCTTCATAAATGTCATCCCATAGATAATTGAAGATGAGTGTGCTCTTGATATTTTTCATCCATTCTGGAGAGTTGTCCTTGGCAATGAGAACTAATCCAACAATGGAATTCAAATAATGCATCTTTGATGAGTGACATTTTGCAATGAAAAATAAGTAGTGAAAATAATACTAGGTGCAAGTTTGAGTCTCTGCCATTGTTTATAGTCCAGTACAATAATGATAAAAATATGATTTTCTTATTGCAATGAACTTCTCAGCTATACAAAAATTATTTATGTAGGTCAACAATTCTGCACAATAACTTAAAAAGGTATAACAATAATGTGAAATGCACTATGCAATATAATGAGTTTCTACAATAATACTATCTTTGTGATACAAGTAATTAAAAATAGTAGAATGTTCTTCAACTCTCACCAACAACTACGAGAATTAAACCCAAGTGCATATAGAGAACTCATAAATGAAATTTAAGAAATACTTGAAGACAAAAAAAGAAGCATAAGGAAGTGGACCACACAAATCAATTTGAACAAGATGCAAGGGGGTTGAGGCATGCCAAGAGGCATGTTTTTCAAAACTATCTAGATGATGTTTTCCAAGAACACACCCGGGACAAACTCCATCTTTACAAGAGACAAGAGGAAGATCATTCACCATTTCTAATTACACAATTGTCGCAATGAGTGATAGTTAAATGATAAAATCCTTTATGCCAAGGTTTTATCAATTAATCATTACGAGCAATAAAAACTGATGGAAAGTGTGATGACCCAAATTTGTTGAATCTGCACAACCTGGTAATATCACCAATAATTTTGGTTGATAGCATATGCTTATGATCTTTGAAATCCTTGATTCCAACTTGGTGAGATGTAAACTCTAACATCTTACATTCAATAGAATGAATGATTTGAAAGACTGACAACAAATTCCAAGAAATTCTCAGAACATATAATACATCATTGAATACCATGATCTAGTTGAATTGTCCCTGATCCTACAACATTTAGAGATCTATCATCACCAACAAATATTTGTTTGGTGTTACATTCACCTAGAGCAGAAAATATGGCTTTATCCTTAGTTATATGATAAGATTCTCCAGAATCAATGAGCCAGTCATTAGAAGAAGAGGAAGAAGATGCATTGAAGGAAAAACCAGAAACAAAAAGTGCATATCCATGAGTTGTAGAGTTAGAAGAGGAATTAAGGCTGATGTTGTGCTTCTTCATTGTTTCTTGCAAGGTTTCCATCTTCTTGAAACACTTAGATTCCACATGACCATATTTCCCACAAAACTGTAATGACGCCCAGTCTTCTTATCTTTTGATTTAGTTCCCTTATCACCATTAGAAGGATGAGTTGGTTGAGAGGGTTTCTTACTCTTGTTTTATTTATTGTTGCGAGGATTTTGCTTCTTGGGATTCTTAGTTTTATTCCTCAGTTGTGCCACTAAGGATTTGCTAGATATATCGGTAGTGTTTATTACTCCAAGATGTATGAGATCATATATTTCTCTCTAATCAAGGAATCACAAAAAGATTCTAGAATGGGTTGCATATAATTTGTCCCTAGAGATTCTTTCATGGAGTAAAAGGTAGATACAAAAGCAAAATATGCATAACCAAGTTGGAAAGAATAACATAAATACATTTATTTTCTAGCTTATCTATTTTGCATTCTTCAAATAAGGTTCTAAGGGTTTTGAACTTAGATAGATAGTATTGAATGCAGGAAAAATCACTTGGATTTAAAGCAACGAATTCAATTTCAAGGTGGTGACTTTGAATCTCATTGTGTTTACGAAACACCATTTCCAATTTTTCCAAAGCATTATATGTATCATTAATTAATTGAAGGTGGAATTGTAAGTCATTAGAAATTGACATCCTAATTAATCCAAGGGTTTCATCACATTTATTGTCCCATTTATTATTGTATTGGCATCAATGGGTGTAGTTTCTTTTCCCAAGGTAATATGGTAAAATCCCCTATTTCATAGGACATCCTTCGTACGAGCCTTCCCTAAGAAGTAGTTGGTATTGGTAAGAAAAATATCACTTGGAGTGGCTGTATTAGAGTATGCAAGCAATATATTTCAAATGTAGGAAATCACGGCTTAGATGCAAAAATGTCAAAAAAATAGGTAGGAAAAAAAACGACACCAAAAATGGAATTCAAATATTAAAGTTGTGCCATCTGGAAGAAAGGCATAAAATATGAACCAAAGAACCACGTGGCAAGCAAAGGTTGATCAACTTGGTGATGGGAGAAAAAATGTGGTAAAGAATTCCTCTCCTTACTAACTTTGCGTCTAAACTCAATTTTACAAATAAGTTCCTTTAAAATAACTGACCTATTTTTATAAACTAAGCGGGAAGCACTTTTACAATGTAGTTACTTTATAAATTAAAGTTACAAGAACTTTTGCTAAGAGTAACAAAAAAAGGACTTGAACCCAAGACCACTTACTTATTAAAGTAATTTTCAACAAAGTGAGTTAAGAAAAATATTTAGTCATATTATGAAGGAGAATGGGTGTGTTGTTGTTGTTGTTGGGAGAGAATCCCTACCCAAAAAAATTGCTTTTGGCCTGCAAAACACTTTATAGAACCATAGAACATTAAAAGCCAAAATTTCCCAGATTTGGGGTTAGTCCTTAGTTAACTTACCTAGAAAATGTAAATTTTCTCATTGTTTCTAGTTTACTGAGTTTGCACAAGGTGCATGGCAAAGAGCATATGTAGTCAAGAAAACCCTATTCGCTTTGTTTTTTTATATGCCGAGTTTGTACAGAGTGCAGAAAAAAGAGCATCCACAGACCAAAAACGTAACTGATAGGGAATACAACATAAAAATAGGCTAGATGATGAAAGGCTATGAGAAATATTTTTGAAAAATCTATAAATGTAAACAGTATATCTTTGGATCTAGTAAAATGACGAAAACCTTTTTTAGTGAAACAAAAAGAGTTTCCAACTAAAAGCAGTGCTCCAAACACAATGGAATCGATTATCGAGTAGATGACCCTCCATGCTATTCAAATAGAGATCATGGACCAATTGGGTGCCAAGACACAAATCAATAGCCATTAAAATCGAGGTGAAGATGAACGGTTGGATCACTCTATGTTTAAAACATATCATGGTTGTTGAATTACATAAGTACAAATGCATACTAAAGAAACACACGCTACCTAAAGACACATTTATACCAAGTTGATTTTAACTAACTCATAAGTGTCTAAATATCCGAATAAGTAGGTCATCTTGACTTCATTCTACACAATCTAAAACAATGATTTTTATCTTCATTTATGCTTAGAGTATGCTGGAAATTCAAGATGAGTGATAACGGTCCTAGAAAGGTTCAAAGAACTAATGAAATGACATAAGTAAGTAAGATATATAACTAAGTTTTGTACATCGAGGTATGAAGAAATAACATAAGTAATATGGAAATCATAAGTATTTATAAAGCTCATCATTATCTACAATGATTATCATTCTAATTTAAAGTGATAAAACAACATGGAATGCTAATAAAACAAAAATGTTGGTAATAATTATATAGTGATAGAAATAAAATGAAACAAAAAGCAAACTATTCTATTATTAGAGGGGATTCAACCACCAATTGCAACTTTAAAGTAGGCCTTTACTTTGAAGTAAGCAAGGGGTTTAATTCCTCGAAAGAAAGAATTTGTGCTAATAAGCAAGCAAATGAAAATCAAGAATCTATTTTATTTTATGAAATTCAAAATCACATTGTTCTATTCAAATAAAACTAAATTTGATTCTCATGCTCCTATTGAATGTAAACCAACTCCCCCCACCTCTTGGACAAATTTTAGAAAATCCACTACTCATTTAAACATTTTTCTACGATTCAGGAACTTAGCTCATACACAAAGATCCTTTCCAACTTGTCCTGGCCTTGTGGAGTTTTATATTTAGCTTGAAAATTCTCTCATAACTTTCATTTTTGCGCTGCAATGAAGGGTCAACGAATTTACAACAATATTAATACATATTGGAAGCCTTTAGTCTAGTGTTTGCATTCTTAGAACATAATGTACCTCTTCAATGGTGAGAAGGGTAACCTTGCAATTTATTTTTAAGGTCACAACTAAGCTAGACACTAATTTGGTGTGTGAGACTCCCTTGTTTGTATGGGACAAGGGACTCCCTTCTATGCATTGATGTAATTGCTAAAGTCTATAGAGGTATATATTGCCCTGGCCCCTTCGGATTTGAACCTATAACCTCCTAGGAGAAAAACACATATTCTTAACGTTAGGCCCACTCAAACTCTACACATGTTACATCAACAATCACATGCAAATCACATATTCAATTCTATAAATGATTGATAATGTTGATCCCCTATGCGTTGAGGAGGCCCACGCCATGGCCCTCCAAGTTGGAGCAGGTGGAAATGAAGGAAATTGATTGTTGAAAACTTAGCAACAAATGTGACAGGAAAAGAATGACGAAACAACACAACAAATAGCATTTAGTATTAAAATGACCACCACATAACATTGTTTAATTATTTAAAAGAATATTAATTAATTCGAATGAAAATCTATATCATCCACTTGAATTGATTGACAAAGATAACATGGCATGAAATGTAATGGGAACCTTGACCATGCTTTGCTTGTTTTGGGAACATTGATAATTCTCTTCTAATTGCTTGTGTGAGTGCACTTTTACATGTGTACTCTCTTGAAATTAATGATACAATTAAAAATAATAATGTATCACATGCTTAAGGCTATTTTAATTTTACAACTATGGAATTTCCATGTTCATTAATTTCTAGAATATTTTACCATAGTGGCTTTATATTTGCGGGCCATAATTAAACAATGCAATAAAAACAAGGAAAGCTGCTAAAGGCAGCAAGTCCCTGCCTTGTGTAAACTGTCAATGGGACAATAATGTTCAAAATAATGTTAATAATTGGCGTACAGACTTTCCAAGAAATGCAATATTGACTAGATATTGAAATGCAGTGGAACACAAATCCACTGCAAGATCAATAGTACATAGGTTGTCCAAAGCAAAGCAAATATGTATCTCATGAAGATCAATGGCAGAACTGCTTCAGGCAGCTTCTTCAAGCTCTGCTAGCAATTTGCAGTGAATGGATTTATCGATTGTGGCAATCATGTGATTTTTATGGGCTGGCCAGTGCAAAAACGAACCCATAGTCTTCCTCCCCAAGCCCATTGTTCACCTTCTGTGTTGAGAATTAATAACTATCCTTGGGGAAGCTACGGAACTTGGTCTTTAGAATGTACTCTATGCTTTTAGGATCCGTGGTAACAAAGGAAAATATGTTTTCCATCCAAGAAGGCTTGAATTCCAACATTCTGCCACAGTCTGTGAGTACCTGGGCAACCCAGTCATATATGTCATTTACATGAAGAAACAGAGACGAAAGCATACCCATTACTCGCCATATTGGAGGACCGGCCTCATCTTCCTTTGAAGGACCATATGGTGCCATAGTATCATTGCAAATAAGCTTATCACATAAAAATCGAGTGCTGCATGTTGAATTAGCTGCAAAGATGAATGGATCAGAGAAGAGCATTTTTCCCCACCGGCTCTGTGTAAGAGAGTAAGAAAACAACTATATTAATTGGTTAGATATTCTATGGTTCTCACAACTAAAGTAGGAACCATTATAAGTGCTAACCAAAAAGCCATAAACAGCTGCGATCTGGCAGAGTAACATTTGTGGAAATGGCAGTGCTTAAATCGCAATTTCAATAATTTGGTTAGTTTCAAAATAGGTTATTTAATGTAGAATAGGCATCAGCATTGAAGTAATTAAGAAAATAACAATTATTAAGAACAATTTTGACTTAGTTTTAACAAAAATGGCCAAAGCTAAGTATTTTAGTTCTCTTTTATCCTAATCGCTAAAGTAGCAATGCAACCATACAAAACGTAGGTGGGTGCTGTTTTGACAATCATTAAATATGAATCGGTAGACCAATGAATGGATCTGTCTACCAATATATATTTTATTTATTAGTTTTATCAAACCGGTTTTTAATGAATTCAGATGGTGTTTTGGACGTATGAAAATGTAATATAAATTTCACAAGTTTTAAGAGACATTGATTACGTATGAAAATGTAATATAAATTTCACAAGTTCTAAGAGACATTGATTATTTGTAAAGCAACTTATTCCCGACTGAATGCAAAAGAGAGAACACCTGTTACATAAACAATCCCGACAGGTTCTTTAAAACAATAATATGGATCGTGTCTTTTATGCATGTGATTCTTCATGCTCAAATGACATCTTTCATAGTTCTTCTCCCAATACACAACTGCCTGTTTTACCACATCTCCGTACCCCTACTACATGTGCCACCTTCAATGCATGCCCTTGGAGCTGCGAGCGTAGGAGATGTCGCTAGCATTGGGATTGTAGCTCCAACGTCCCAGAACCAGGACCAGTTTCAGCACCAGCGCAAGGAGAGAAAAAGATCTCATCGGCTTAAAACCGATTTGTATATTCTTTCATCCTCAAGGGCTTGTAATGTCTATGGGGTTTCCTTTTACTTTGTTCCAATTCATTTCTGGTAATGGTGTGTATGCAAATTACATCTTTGAGGAGGTCTGTAGTGTTCTCCTTTTTGAGGTTCTGTGGATATGCTTATGAATGGATGTCGTTTGACCAATTTGATTATTTTTTTTTAAGTTAGATCTCTTAACAGATTTTGGAATCTCACATTATCTTCTTATTGTTGGCTCTCTCATCCCTTGTCGTTTCAGATAAGTTTCATACGAATTGAATTTGTGAACCTTTATAGATATAGTAATAACTTTTTGAACCTTCAACATAATTAACTGGTTGCTCCCTAAACAAGCTTTGAAACCCTTGTGCCTTAGCCGTTGATTTCATTAACGCAAGAGAAGTGCTCTAATTTGCCATATCAGATTCAGATCTCCTGTAAAACAAACAAAGTATTGTTAGGGCCTGGATTGAATGATTTCTTTGAGCAATTACCAAATTAAGCCTCGAGTTTCATTTTTTCTGAGCTTGAAAAGGATTATTCTCTGTTGCGGTTTCTGACGGAAACGACGAATTGTGGGTTCTATTTTGGGTTTTCCATGAAAATGACGAATATTGTGATCTATTTTTAGTTTCTGATGAAAATAATGAATTCACTGTTTTATTTTTTTGATATTATTTGAATTGGCAAAGTTATTTCAGGGTATTTTCTTTCACAAAAGCTACTGAAGAAACAGAGCTTCTGTCAAAATGATAAATTTTGTGTTATGTTTTATGATAGATAAATTGCATGTGATTGGCATC
>LPNX010416720.1:49395-61814 GCA_001517045.1 Pseudotsuga menziesii
TATCACTAGCACATTTCAATTTAGCTCTTCAGATATCTATTCTGCCATGGTCGACGGCGGCGTGACAGCACGAGATTCCCTCTTGGGGGGCTACACCGCCATTTCGTTCATTTCAGTCATTTCTTGACGCCATACCCAAAATCAAGAAGTTCCCCATGTATGTTCTCAACAGACGAGAAATAGAAGTACCTCATTGTTTACATACACGAGAGAAAAGATGTACCCTATAGCTCATGCATACCTGAGAGAGTAAGGAGTTGTTCTACCCTATGTGCTGAGAGAGTGGCTAGACCTGATGCTAAACCCACCCCGAGCCTGTCATTTCTTTGTTGTTGCGATGTGATGTCTCAATTTACATATCCAATTTTGAATCCTCGTTCATTCTTATTTCAATGCATGCTTTTTCATGTTGCAAGGTCATAATATATATGTGGATGGATCTGTTCATTGACATGCTATTCGCTGGAAATCCTCTTAATTTGCAATAAAATACAAACGATAATGACTTACTGTGTTTTTAATGGCAGTTTGAGTTTAGCTAGAGGTGCATTTGACAGATTGTGCATACAAGCAAGCACACGTTTAGCGGAGACCAGTACAGTTATATATGTTTGTTGTCATGAATGCATTAACAAAATATTTGAGAGGAAACAGAGAACAAATAGTTGAATCAACACTTACCATAGCAGTACCAAGAGCATTTTCAACTCCACCACGACCAGCAGAATGCCACCAGCAGTTGAAGCAGCATAACCAGTTCCTGGAGCAGTTAAAAGAGTAGTACCAGTAGCAACAGTTTCATCAGCATTTGAACTAGCATAACCGGTCCAAGATCAGTTGGAGTAGTGTTACCAGAAGCAAAAGACCAGTAGTAGTGTTACCAGAAGCAAAAGACCAGTAGTAGCAAAAGGATTACCAAAACCATTAGTTGAACGACCAACCTGACCAGACAACAACTAATGCATTTTTTTAGATTACTAAGCATTTTGAGTTTTATGTTTGAATACTCTGTGAGGCGGTGGTATAGAAAATGCCAAATGCTAACAAAGGCGGTGGCGGTGGTATAGACTATGGTGTCAAGGCAAGACAGTGCCAAGACCATAAAATGCAAATGCAGAAACCATGGCAATGGCATGTGCACTTAGTGCACTTAATGCATGTATAGATGCTTAGAATCCATAGTGGAAGATTTTGAAAAATCGGACCTTAAACATTTAATGTTAGGCAGGTAATGTTACTGTTTTCTTAGCATTATTTCACCTTTCAATATGTTTATCCAATTTTTCATATGAGATTGGACTAATTTGTCTTTGGAGTTTCCCCTCATCTCGATTTGAGGCCAAATAAGAGGTCGAACTCATTGATTCGTGGACAAAAGGGCGTTGTAAGAGTTGAAGCTCGTTATTGGATCACATAACGGTGGTGTAAATACTTGATTGAAACCCTTTGATTAAAATAAAGATAGAAATAAATAATGGATTGAAAACTTAGAGAAATAGTTATATGAATGCATTAATTTCCGTGTCAAGATTAATAGAATGACGGCAAGGCGATCACAATAGTCCCTGCTAGCCGATGGCAGGGACTAAAAAGAATAAGAAGTCAAATACAAATAGAAAAAAACATAATACTATTAGCTTATATTTATTTAGTGAATTTCCATTTAAGTGGGGACATACTATTGTTTTTTAAAAGTTATATTATCTAATCTTGCTTTTCCCATTGGTCTGTATGTCCCAATTAAAATAATGTGTAAATATAATATTATTGTATAATATATCGAAACGCAAGATATTTAGTGTTGTTTCCGGGTCTTATGTTAATAGGACATTGGAGCGAAAAATTAGGAAAGCATGTCTTGTAAAATGTTGTAATTTCATATTCATGACTTGGTTAATAATGGGTGATTTGTGGGTCTATGGTATTTGGGAAACACATGGTATTTTCCCATGGTATTGCTTTTATAAAACGAAGGCATTGTAATACGGTTGTGTATTGTTTTGTAGCATTGTAAAACAATCTCTATGATTGTGTGAGAGAAACTGTGAGTGAGTGAAGAAGAAGTGCAGCGAGGTTGCTGCATGTTGTATCTCTTCATTTTGTTGGACGGTATAATAAAAAAGGACTAGCAAATTTAGTGTGGACGTATCCCATCTTGGGTGAACCACGTTATATCCGTGTCTCTCTTGTAATGTGTTTTAATATTTTCATCTTGTTTATTGTTTATTGTTATTGCTCTGCAATCTTGTTTTCCTAACAAATGCATTCCCTTCTTTTGATGTGAGTTTCAATTTATGTTCCATTGGAGTGGAGAGAGGATTACATTTTGTAACATACCTTCTTGGTTTAAGGCATACAAGCTAGGAGACAAGCAAAAATTAGACTAGTTTTCCCCAATTGGATTCAAACACCTAAGAACTTTTCTAATCTTCTTCCCAAAAAACACAAGACTGTAATAATTTAGAATGAATAGAATCATGCACACGGGTATGAAAACTATGATTAGAGATATTTTAATTCCATACATAATGTGGTGGGCACGTTCTCTGGGTGCATCACGCTCGGGATTGTCCTAAGACTGTGTAGTTTCAGTCCCTAGGACTTCTGTGGAAAACCAATGTCTCTTGGTGCTTCACCAGATGTATATAGACATTGATGATAGTAATATATGTAAAACATAGGTGTGGGGTTCATATTTTGGTAATTTATTTGGTGGTTTGAGAGGATTTGAGAAAGATAAGATAATTTAGGACTACACAACTAGTCTACATTAAAGTCAATACCAAAAGCATAAGATGCCAACAAATCTAAAAAATTAGGCATGGAAAGTGTTCATTATGGCCTTAATTAACACTAGGAATTGACATAATCGAAATTCACTAAGCAGAAGATAGAATAGTGAAATATTACTAGAAACTAGTCAAAATCTCTACAAATCTAGAGAAGGTGTGAAAAATCAGACTTTTACATTATAAAATTTTAAGTAATGATGTCATATGTTCATAACACAACATATACATCAAATTGGAGCCAAGAAGCTTCTTATAATAATTCAGAACTTGACATCTTTCATTACAAACAATTATCATTGGAAATAATTGGAAATCTTCAGGATTTGAACTAATTAGATGCAAAAATCTTCTTTAGACTTTCGAAACAGATATCAAACATTCCATAGGATGTGGGTTACATAAAAAATATTCCAATATGACATCCATAGCAATATTCATACATATCCCTATCTAGAAGATTAAAGATGTCATTGGAAAATAACAACAAGCTCTAGATTTTGAACCCACTAGACCATCAACTTGCCTTCAGAAATTCAAATGAACTGCAGTAGTATGAATACCTGCAAATAAGTCAAATTACCTGCAATAAAATCAATTATGATGTTTGGATACCATCCTCCACAATCTCTAGCTGAAGAATCAACTAGTAGAATAAATAGCAGGGGCACATCTCCCAACTGCGACTAGGGGCACATCACCCAAGTATGGACAAGCTTTAGAGCTCATTTAGTCAAATTATTAGACTCAAAAACTATATGAATGTGTGCACACCACCTTATTTTATAGCCATGTTGTCTTCTTGGACAAGCTACATTAGCCAATCCTCATCCAATGCGCCCTCCTTAGACAAATTAGAAGTTGCTGCTTTGAGTAGATTTATTTCTTTGTTATATTTCCTTTCTTTCATATGATTTTATATGATTTATGCCTCCCTTTTTCTTTTCAATACTTTCCTTTTTTCTACCACCTTTTTCTTTTCATTGCTTTCTCGTTTTCCTTATTTTTTCCAGTTTCCTGCTTTTCTCTACTTTCTGCTTTTCTTGCCACTTCCTTCTTTCCTCTACTTTCTTTATTTCTTATAAACTTTGATTTGGAAACAACTTATGAGGCCCACCTAAAACTCTATGTTCTCTCTTGGGTCCTCATATGCATTATATAGTCATGCAAATATTAATTAATAATTAAATATTCAAACTAAAGACTACAACATTGCTAATTTAATTATTCCAAAATCGCCCCCCCCATCATCCTTTCAATTTTACTTCATTACATAAAATAAAAATAAAAACTAAAATTAACCCCTTGTTAATTAATTTATTTCTCCACTAGGACCCATGGAATTCTCAAGGGCTAGGGATTTCTCCATGGTGTTCTAAAAAAAATGGGGGCATTACAATCCTCCCTTCCCAAGATTGCTTGTCCTCAAGCAATAAAATCAACTCCACAAAAATATTAATGAATGCAAATGATTTATTACCACCAATATCAACCACTATACCCATTAATAAGGCCAACAAATAATATACTCCCTGACACATTGTTGCATATTATACACTACTCCACATATTCCAGTGCAATGTATTTGAAATTTTTCCTTAAATACCTTTCACTCAACTTTATATAGGTCTCTAAGAAACCAAGGTGACCATCTATGAAGGATTGTGGCCAACTTCACAAATATTCTTCTCCAAGACCCATTGGAGCACTAAAAAGGTTCAATCTTTGAAGTGAATGAATATCATATGGGGGTCTTCATGAATCACTCCATTCATAAGTTCACATGTAAACTATTGTTGATTTTATTCATTTATTTGAATCTCATCCACACGTTTGCACTTATCCAAATCATACATATGAGCTATCACCTACTTATCATGGTGTGAATAATTCTTCCCACAGAGTTGCAATGTCCTATTCGCACTTTTGAATATGGACCAATTTGAGGAGGAGTGAATCCCTTCCATGTAGACACCATCTTTACCTTGCATCAAGTGTGAGATCATAACACATTTTATCATCCTCCAACTCCATACTCAATCAATATCCAAATGTGCAATGTAACTCCCAAATTAGGAGGAGACTTTTCCAACAACCATAGTGAACCATGATGTAATAAAAAGGAATTCATACAAGCTTACCAGGTAGCTTCTCGTATGCTCTAATAATGTAACATGGTGAATCCATAGCCTGCACTATCCAAACTAGTGCTCATGCATGCACATCTCATATAGGCACATTGGAAACAAGGATATGTATTATGCAACATTTCTTCTTTCAAGTGAACCTGCTAATGATGATGGTGAATGAGGATATCAATTTTTGGAAGGTAATTATCCTCATGCAACACATCCCTCTTAAGAGATGTCTCTCTCCCACACTCTGCTACAAGCATCTTCCAACTAAAATAGTTGAGACCAAGAATTATTCCTGAACCCAAATGAATCTAATAATTTGGAAGTGTCTTCTACCTCCCTTCCTACACTACCCAATGTCAACATAGAGAGTCTCATAAGGACTCCCAAACCACCAAGTAGGAAGACAGTAATTCCATCTACCATACAATTTCGTATGCAGGGAACTATATCACTGCTCAACATAGATGAACTTCAAGAAATGAAGGTTGGTTCTCCCTCCTGGATCCCAATGATCATGTTGCAACCTTATAAACATTTTTTCCATTTGAAGTGATCTTCCATTATGAGGAATTCCAGGATCCCATAACCAAATGGGTATTTCATCACTGCCCATGCCTCTGAAAATATTTTCCATTTGATCCCATAATGTTAGGATATTTTCTTGTGACACATGCTTTCCCTTCCAACCCATGGATACATGTGCAATGGGGGCATCAAAGTGATTCCATTAATATCTTTGTTGTTGTTCACATGAAAAGAAAATATCACTAATATTGACAAATTCATGACAGAAACCAAAATTACCTTTACCTACTTTCTTCCCATCTTTACTTTATCCACCCATAAGGGTATCTCTTGATCTTCTTGGAGAAAAAGTAGTGTTTGAAAAACACCCTCCATGTCATTTGACCCATCTAAATGATTCAAGCATAATTCCCATGCACTTCTATGTATACAGGAAAGATCATATGGTAGCCATATAAATATTTTCTTCTCTTCATAAGATTGCTTGATGAAGAATGTGTCCATTAATATTATACCAACGCAAGAAATATTGGTGCATCCTTGAGTCTCTATTTGTATCATGTACTTATCTACCCAATCCATGGATAAATAAATACCCTTGCATTTTGATTCATATGGAATCTCTTCAATAAATTTCTCACTATCCTTTTGCATCCCATCAAGTGCTTGATCAATGTCTTTTATGTCCTCCTTCCTCACAGGCACTTGCAAATATGAATAGTATTTATTACGTTCAAACCTTTCATAAGGTTCCTTCTAGTGTGAAGCAAGTGCTATATAATCAGACTTCATGTCACTCCTTCCTTCAATCACTTGTATCACTGAATAGTTCTCATGCTCACCTTGTGCATGAGGTCACTCCAAAGCATGATGTACACAATAAACCAAACACATAGGATCACTAGTGGTTGTGGAAAAGGAATGTGAATATCCATTAACAAACACCTACAAATCAGAATTTTCCTCATGTTCCACCATCACATAAGTATCCTCCTTTAATCCAACTTCTCATGAAGCTGTTAAATCTTAAATTTCATATTTTTGAAGTGTGCTTTGAGTACTCTTCAAAGAATCTTGGGTGGACTCCGATTCAAGAGTAAACTTGTCAATCTATTATGCATCCCTGAAAGATAAACCATGATACATCTTGACAATATCAAACAAATGATTTATATCAAAAAGAAAATGCAAAAAATTATCTTTGATGTCTGCCATTGCTTCCAAAATGGACTCCAAGTCTTCAATAGAAGACAGCTCCTCCCTTGATGCAACTCTCCAATAATAATTTGACACCAATGCAGAAGTGTCATGTAGAATGCTTAAGGGCTCATTGATATTCATTTCTCTCATCTTCAAAGGCCCTACAAGAAAGGGTTGATCTTGATGATGAACATCCTCTTCTTCCTTCTTTGGATCAAATTCATGATGAATCTTAGGTGGTGACTAGGAAGTTGATTCTTGTCCTTATTCCTTTTCCGCAAGATCATCTTTTTCATGCTCATTGGAAACTCCTCTTGTAACAGGATGCTCCAAATCGATCTCTATGTCACCAACACAGAGACTCATGCATCCTTCAATAAATTCTCTACCATCCATGTCTAGAGTGTCAATATCTTCAACTACACATCCTTCTACTTCATTGCAATCATCTTACAATGACTTTCACTCTTCTTCAGAGATTTTTTTTTCTTCACCACCTATAGGACTAGGTGGTTCATGGATCTCCTCAATGATAATATATGGTTGATTGGTACTTTGATTTTGTTCCTTTAATCCATTTGATGCATCTTTCTCTTTGGTAACCTCAGGGTCAATATCTTTAGAGTCTAATAATATCCAAAGAGTCCCATGATGACACTATATGTAGTTGGATTTGATGAAGACTCATCTTTGGTTCCTTTTTCTTCTTCTTTTCTTGAAGAATTGGAACAACCAAGTTCCTCCCTTGATTTTTTTCTGATCTCTATTGAATCCACATCTACATCCTTGGGATGAAATTCAAATCTGCAAAGATACTCATGATAGTGATGAGGAAATTTTTTACTTGTCATTATCTTCCTTGCTAAATCATCTTTTAATCTAGCCATTGGTAGTTAATCCCTGATTTATTCTTTGTATGCTTGATTATAGAAGTCTTCATCCTCAACTCTTGGTATGCCTCCATAAAAATAGAGGATTTATTCTTCTACAAACTACTCAAGGTCAACATCTTCAACTACTGGTACAAGCATCATAGCTCTAACTTGAGATAAGATCTGAAATATTTATTCAACTAAGAACTTAAGGAGATTGGTCTTGCTTCCCATAGGTGCAAAGGACCATGATCTGATACCATTGTAATTTACCTTTACTGGTGTAAGGAACAATGTTTAAATATTGTAACTTCGAAGAATATTCTAAATGTATTTTTCTAGTGTAATCTATAGAAGATGTTTTATTCCTCCGTTGGGAAGTTATTATTGTATTTGGTCATCATAGAGTCATGAGGTAAAAAACTATGTTGTAAGTTGGGTCAATAGAACCCTCCAGAATATAATATTATATTGTTTTGTGTCTTCCTAGGTGAAGTCATCCCAATAAGTTTGTTGGGGCCGACCTGTTAGGGAAAAATTCAAGTGGAAGATAAAGTATAAATATAAGAGGTGTGTTCCTCATTTGAACACACACACACACACACTTGTTTATAGCAGATAGGAGAGAGAGAGAGACACACATCTACAAGGAGAAGGAGCACTTGTTTGGGGTTCTGGATTTGTACTTTTGATACATTTATATAGAGGAAATTTTGTTGGGTTTTCCCCCTAGAGGGTTTCTCAAGATAAATATGTGTCTATATTTTGATTGTGTTTCTATTAGTGATCTTGCATATGCTATTGTTGTGAAATTGAATTGAATACTAATGATATATAGCTAAGAATATGGAATCTTAACATGGTATCACAACTAACCTAAATAGGATAGCTTTCATAAGGTGAAACTCTCATTCCTCTCCCTCCGGCAAGAAATTAGAGTTTCTGTCAAAGTTGGAATTTTGAAGATCTGATTACATAGAAAGTTGCACCTCCCTAGAGAACATCCATTGAGCCCTGGATCAAAATTTTTGAGTGGGTAGATCTCTGGGAAATTCAAACCCTAGTTTGGCTATGGACTAGAAAACTACAGAAAACCAGAAAACTGTAGAAACTGCAAATCATAATCTCGCAAGTCAATTTTGAAAGGTGAAGATTTTGAATCTCCAGAAACCAAGTGTACCAGTCAACTCACCATGGTCAAGCGCATCTCCTGGTAAGGTCAGTATTTCATTTTCATAAATTTCATTTTTTAGTGACCTCCTAGATAAGATGGCCCCAAGAATTAAGCTTGAGGATAAGCTAGAAGGAATAGAGAATTTCCAAGCATGGAAATATAGAATTGGCCTCATTCTTAGAAAGAATGATATTGACAAATACATGAAAGGAGAAGTTGCAGAACCTAAAGAGGATGAAGCTAAGGATAAGAACAAGAAGGATCTAATTAGGGAAATGAGGATCATCGCTAATTTGATCAAATATCACTTGATTCCTCAAGTGTCATCCAAAAAAAACCCGAAGGATATGTATGATTCCGTATCCATAATGTATGAAGGAAGGAACATCAATAGAAAGATGAATTTGAGATCTCAATTGAAGAGTACCAAGATGAGCCAAGGAGAATCCATCCAAGACTACTTCACAAGGGTCTCCTAGTTCAAGGAGAAACTAGACTCCATTGGAGACTCCCTTGATGAAGATGATCTAGTTATGACTGCTCTCGATGGTCTCACTAGACCTTAGGATTATTTCATCCATACTATGTGTTCCAGAAAGGAAAGCATAAAGTTTGACATTGTATGGGAAGCTTGCATCCAAGAGGAGGCTACAGAACCCAATAGAGAAGCTCTACTTAAAGAATATGATCAAGCCCTAGCACCCATACCAAAATAGGAAGAATTCAATCTAACTTCAAGAAGGAAATCCACAAGGAGTCCCAACCTCCCAGGAAGTTCCAAAGGACAAGAAGAAACAATGAGAGTAAAAACTACTCCAACTTTCAATGTTTTAATTGTAACAAGATAGGACACAATGCCAGAAATTGTCCATTGACAAAAGAAGAATACAAGAAGAACAACAAAAGATAGCATGCATAGCTAGCTGAAGATGAAGAAGAAGAGGAAGAAGGACCTTGAAGAAAACAAGCAAAAGAAGAATATGTAAAAGAGTATGTATTATTCTTTGCACTCTCTGGGTCCATGACTCCTGGAGAAGATACATGGCTTATTGATTATGGTGCTTCAAAGCACATGACAAGACAAAAGAAAACTCTATCAAAACTTGAAGAGAAGAACTCTCCTTGGAAGGTATCATTAGGAGATTACTATCAATATCATATCAAAGGAATTGGTGAAGCAAGCTACAAGCTTGACTCTGGAACCCCCATGAAGATGAAGGAAGTCTTATATGTACCATGTTTAAAGAAGATCTTACTTTCTATCTCAGCATTAGATAATAAAGGATACAGGGTTGCATTTATATATGGACAAGTACATATGTGGCCCAAATTAAAATCAATTGAAGATGTAGCTGTCATTGGTGAAGAAGAATAAGGCTTATATAAACTCAAGGGACATTCAGAAACAACCCTTGTTCATGAGACCACTATCCCAAGTGAATTATGGAATAGGAGGCTTTCTCACATCAACTACAAATCACTACCCCATGTGAGAAAAGTAGTGACAGGTTTACCAGATTTGAATATTGATCATGAAGGCACTTGCAAAGGATGTGCAAGAGGAAATAATATCAAGAATCCATTTCTGAAGAGTGATACAAAGACTAAAGGTACTTTGGAATTAATTCATTCAGATGTATGTGGTCCAATGCCCTCCACATATTTGAGTGGTTATGAATATTATGCTACATTTATTGATGACTATTCAATAAAGAGATGGATATATTTCTTGAAAACAAAGGATGAAGTATTTTGAAATTTCAAGGAATTCAAAGCCTTGAGAGAGAATCATTCAGAAAGAAGAATCAAAATACTCAGAATAGACAATGGTGGAGAATATACTTCAAAAGAGTTTGAATCCTTTTGTAAAGAAGCTGGAATCAAGAGGGAACTAACAACTCCCTACAATCCTCAACAGAATGGTGTTGCGGAAAGAAATAATAGGACCATTATGGAAGGAGTGAAGACAATGATACATGATCAAGATATTCCTATGCATCTATGGGTTGAAGTAATAAGAACAACAATTTATGTACAAAATAGATTATCAAATAGTTCCCTTGGATTGAAGACTCTAGAAGAAATGTTCACAGAAAAGAAGCATGCTCGTGGTTGCTTTGTATTACCTCTGATGAAGAGGTTGGTGGAGTCCGTTGCGCTGGTCCGATGTCGGTGGCTCCGAGCTCCGAGCTGCTCCTTCTCCTTCTCCGGTGGTGGAAAATAGGCCAAAAGGGGTCTCAATGGTGAAAATAGCTTGATGGTAAGCTAGGGTTTCACGAGATGTTTCGGCAGAGTAAGGGTGCTTATGACTGTGGATATCAAATGAGGGGTCTCCATCACTTATTTATAGTTTTTTGGTGGTGGAGTATTTGCCCATGGTTTTGGGAAACCATGTGGTTTAGGGCAGCTTGTTTTAGGGTTTTTGCTGTTTTTAGGGTTTTCCTCCTTTTTCCTCATTATTTTATTCCTTTTCTTCCCTTTTGGGGATTTTTGCTATTTTTGGAGGAATTTTGGCTATTTTTGGAGGAAAAAGGGGTTTTTTGACCTTTTGTAGGCATTTTAAGCCTTTTGGAGGCTTTTTAGATGATTTTATGGCCTTTTAGAGGCATTTTAGGCCTTTTGGAGGCTTTTTGTGGGATTTTCAGGGAAATATGGTAGGCAAATGGACAAACGAGCCATGTGGTGAGGTAGATGAGGTAGTTAACCATTTTTGGGTGTTAACAGTGATCTCAAGGCATATGGAAGGCTAAGAGACAAGTGAGTCAGATCTATGTCAAGGAAAACTCCAAAAGGATTTGAATTTTGTACACATCCCGATGTACACGGTTTTAGGGGTCAAACTTGTGTATATACGCGATAAGGGGTTTAAAATTCGTGTATATCAATTTTCACATGTTTATAGGGATGGTCTAGGAAACATCAAAGGACAAAAAATGGTCCAAGGAGTCTAAGGAGTCTATAGAGGGATAGGGGGAGGCCATATAAGTGTGATTCACCTGGTGTGGTAAAATAAGATATAATAGATGCCCCCTAATGTGTGAGGTTAGAGGGGTCATACGATGGCCAAAGTACATTATAAGTCCATCCTAGAAGTGGAGTGATGAAGGATCCCAAATGGAAGACCAACCACCCAATCAGCATAGTACAATGATACAACTCTACACATAACTGCAAATACATATAGCAGTCCCAGATACATAAGAGTACAATGGCTATGAATAGGCATGATACAAAATATCACATAAGTGGTCATCACCATGTACAATATACCTAGATCAGAATATCCATGATGAAGATATATAAAGGATCATGATCTCCATAATGGCTGAAGATATACAATGGATCAAGATCTCCATAATAGCTGGAAATGTCTAACATATACTGGAATCAAGTCATGAGAGCTGAAATCTCATGAACACTGGCACGATCAAGGAGGTAGCATATAAGAGATGCCACCAATATGGAAGGTCTTCTACACAAACCGCTACGAGTACATGTCCTACTATGTGAAAAGAGGTGTCGAGGTTGAACATAGTAGTCCATTGTCTGATTACCGGTCATTGATGTATACCATTAACAGATGCGAGATCACCCACCGATAATGAAAATGGAAATCAAGGTACTGTTACCACCTAAGTTGTACTTAGTGGTTTTCTATCAAGTGAGCCTGGTGAACCGGACAGGGATAACTTGTTCGGACTTCAGAGAGCCTTCAGTCTTG
>LPNX010416720.1:63623-90788 GCA_001517045.1 Pseudotsuga menziesii
AGCATTCAAACTCCTAAATAACTGATTCAGTACAACATCATTACACTAAGAAATCATCCTTAGTAACTTAATAGGGTCTACCCCCCTTGGCTTCGTTAGGAGTTGAGCCTAAACGGAGGAGTCAAGAACAAGGTGACAGCCTTGACTCGAGACTTGCCCCCAAGGACACACCGAGTGGCTTGAAGATTTCTGCCACGTGATCCAGGTGTGTGAAAAGGTGGCAACAGGTACTAGAGTGCAAATTAACAAGTGTGAATAATTGTGTTGAGGTCGAACACTTGAGAGGATCCATCGATCAAGGGACATTGATGTATTCCCAAAAAAATTTAATGGCAAGAGAACCTACCACTGATGACTGCAAGTCTCAAGGAACTCAAAAATGACTCTAGATTCCAATCCCAGAATAAATGCTTTGAAGTCGATGGGATGAAATCCGCCGAAAGGAGGGCATTAAGGCATACCCCATCATCCAACACGAGTTACTCAACAAAGATGTATAATGTGGAAGGAATCGATCATAAGGTGCACGAACTAGTAACTGTACCAAGAATGGCCGACATGCAAAGTCAAGATAACTGAGGAATGGCCGACTCAGGTTTCAACTTCCTTCGAACAAGAGCATAACGGTGAATGGTGACTGAATAAAGGAAGCATAGAGTCGATATATAGAATTGGGACATCTCTGCGACATAGGAGGCATCCACAGATTCTCCATGGGGACTGGAAGCTTAACCAGTTGGTGGAGATAAAATCAGATAAAATGAGTACAGCTCCTAAATTCAAACTACAAACCCAACCAACAGATGTGATATACAGTGCTCTGTTTGAAGGCGACATGACTCGACAGCTACCAAAAGATAACATCTTTCCTTATTCGGCTTTTTGGTTTTTTGGTTTTTTTGGACTTTTTCAAATATTTAAAAATCTTGAAAAAGAATAAAACTGCTTTATAGTTATAGACTAGGAGGAGACAAGTGTCATATGGACAAACAAACTAGTTCCAAGCAGTGGAACATACCTATGCTCAATGCAAGGATACATGTGTAGGATAGCGACACTCAAGGGAAAATCCCCTCCCGATAAAAATAGGGAATCAAGTTGCAAAGGATATATAAAATGGCTCTGCATGGCTATACATGAGACAAGCTCGGGCTATATGGCTGAAACTCAATGTTAGGGAAGCCGATGTAAGGCTCAATAAGGTAGGCAAAGCTCATGATAATGCAATTACAACTTGACATAAGGGAGTTCTGAGGGAAATAGGCCAGCAAAAGATTAAGAGGAGTATGAAGATCTTGCGAAATGTCATGGCAATAATATACAACAGACTCCCACACCCTAAGGGATAAAATGTCAGCATGGGCACCAAATGCAAATAAGGTGCTAATTAGGGTACCCATGTAAGGTCAAGCTCTACCACTCATATCATGCCACTTCTAAAACAGCAAGAAGGTTCCGTGACATAATAGAGTGGGTTCATACCTAAGGCTATAATGCAACGGTCATAAGGTCATGCAAAATGCAAATGGTGATGAAACCTAATCTATATTCCAGTTTAGACATGATACCTGAAATAAGCATGAATGGGTCAATCCAATGGCTAAAACGACACTCAAAAAGGTCTCCTACATCATAAATTAGTCCAAAAACGGTCCAAAAGGATTAGAAACGGTCCAAACTATAGGAAAGGGGGTAAAAATTTTCAAAAAATTGAAAAATTTCTATAAATAGTAAAAAATTCAAAACATTATAAAACATTTGAAATTTTTACCCATTTGAGCTCAGAACTTCAACAGTGAATTCCAGGAGATCCAGCCGGCGGAATCCACTACTGTTTTTTCCAGGTACTCACCCATGCTCTACTCTTTCATTTTGATGCCAATTTTGTCAAATTCCATGGTGTATTTGGGTTTCTAGGCCATTCTAAGATACGCGCCACGACCCATGCAGAAATCGAGGGTTTTTCCGCATATAGGGCTGGATATACATGAAAAACACCCTCAAAGTCGTGTACATACGTGGCTTTTTGGCAAACAGTCATGTATGCAGCCGCGCTCAATGATTTTTAAGTATTCTAATGGAAAAAACTCAAATTTTATGTGTAGGATGGTCCTAGAATGGAGAGAACGTGAACATGGTGATGTAGAAGAGGCAGTAAGGGTAGATCTAATGGTTCAACAAGCGTTACATGCATGTGGGATTTACAAATTTTGGTGTCTTGGTGGCTTAAGAGCCAAACCAGGACTATTGAGATGTTAGTGGACTACTGGGATCCAGACTCAGAGTCATTCTAGATAGACGGGATGTCCCTCACCATAGAAGTGGAGGACATATACTTTATTACTAGACTTTCCCGACGGGGGGAAGTGGTGAACCTACATTCTCGTGGGCCCGGAGGTGGCCTGACTATAGATGAGTACATTGCGGTGTACTGCTATCTAGACATGGAGAAGGTGGGGATTCAGATCCCAACTAACTCCATATAGGTGCTGGGCCTAAAGGCCATCCTACTGACACTGGGCAGGATAGCAGGCTTGGCTTCACTCCACTAGGGCTCGCAGCCTCTGATGTTCTATGTAGTGGAGTTCATGAGACCCACGGTATACGATTAGAGCACTACGCTACTGGGCAACATGAAACACCAGCTCAGTGAGTGCAAGATGGGAAGAGTGCGAAACTTCGGTTTCAGCAGCATATTGAGAAAGTTTTTCTTTGAGCATGTTCCAGGATTGAGCCCTAGAGTTGACGTTCCTCTACACGAGGTTCGAGATCCAGCCCAACGGAATTGGGCAGATGCGATGCGTAGACTGGGTGAAGGTAGGGTGTCCAACCCCTATCCAGTTGATTTATTTCCGTGGTGGCGATGACAAATAGTAGCCATCGATGACTACCCCTATGCGGGGATAGATTTCTAGGGAGACCCGGACATGCCGCTACCACCAGGATCGGCATACGGTGACATAGGTAACGAATCTTGACCCTCTTTTTAAAATTTTTGAGTTATTTTTTTTGTGTGTTTTCTGATTATGTGGAATCAAAAGACATGTTTTTGGGGGACAGTACATAGTGACATCTACCATTAGCATGCATATGTAGGACCATGATGGCCTGAAGGCTTCCCTCGTTATAGACGGAGGGGAAGAGGAGACGATATCACGGGTGTGGATGCGGAGCGGATGCTTCAAAGCATTCACACCAACTTCGTGAGATTGACACATAGAGTACCCATGGCACAAGTCAAGGACTTTCCTGAGGCCATGCAGTGCCAGGTGGTGGGTGTACCACGAGCATGGGTGTGGCTATTTCGACGGCTAGCTAGAGTTGTAGTGACATTCCATGATCACAACCCCCCTCCTCCTCCACAATCTTAGATACCTAGGAGTGATACATTTTGTACTACCGTGTATTATATTTTGGTGGCTCAAGAGCCCCATTTTTGTATCATGACACTATGTATTACCACATTTTGGATGTTTATAAAAACTTTTATGATGATCGGTTTATTTATTTACATGTGTAAAAATTTATGTTTGTGATGAGCTTATTGTGTATGAAACAAATGCCAATCTAACACGTAGTTAGCATATGAGTCAGCAACTTGATTATTAATTCTTGGAATATGTATGTATGTTATATTTTCAAATTGTCGTTCTAATAATCTCACATGTAAGAATCTTCTTAATAATGTCAGATCTCTAACATGGTACAAACCATTAAACTGTGACACTACTAACTCCGAATCAAGACGTACCTCAAGAGAGAGAATGCCATGTAAAATGGCATCCCATAGAAGCTCAATAACGGCACTATACTCACAACATTGTTTGAATATGGTCGTAAACATACACCTCCTGAAGACAATACTTGACCCATAGGAGTATAAATCACCCAAGTAGCAGAGGTTGAGTGTTGAGTGTGATGGCTCACACCATCCGTGAATCCTATGAAGGTGGAATATTCCATTGACATCTACCAAAAGAAAGGGAAACTAATGAAAAACCCGATCACCATAAGAAAAAGACCTACCTATGCAAAACTGTACAATAATATACAATAACCAGCCTTGGTTGAAAATCATGCATAGTACTTTTTGAGATAGAGCCCATTTCTAGGCTCCACCAAGGCCATTCCCTCATAATCCACTGACTCATAAGTGCCCTTCTCTAACACACGTTTGACGACGTAAGGACCACGCCACATGGGGTTAAACTTTCCTGCCCCCAAGGGTTCTTTTGGTTGATCCCATGAAAGGACCAAGTCTCCCTCACTAAACCTCCTTGGATGGACCGACTTATCGTACTGGACCTTTACGCGACGCTTATTTACTTCTAGAGCCACCAAGGCATCTCGACGCTGCTCATCAAGTTGCTCAAGGTGGACCAAACACTCCTCCAATGGGGAAGTGTTTGGTAAGAGCTCTATGGCTAGCTTCAAAGAAGGAATCTCGCACTCAACCGACAATATTGACTCCACTCCATGTACAATTTGATATGGAGAAAAACCCATGGCAATATTAATAACGGTTCTATAATCCCACAAAGCAGGATATAACATAATGTGCCAATTATTTTTGCTTTGTGCGATGGTTCGTTGGAGAATGGATTTGAGTGATTTGTTCACTACTTCTACCTATCCATTCGCTTGATGGTAGTAAGAGGAGGAATGCTCTTGTTTATACCCTAACTTTGATGCCAACTCTTCCATCATATGATTCTGAAAGTGCGAGCCATGGTCAGAGACAAGCTCTTTCGGAATACCAAACTGAGTAATAATCTGGTTGAATACGAAGTGTGCAGCTGTCTCATTGTCGAATTTAACTGTAGGCATAGCCTCAGCCCATTTCGTGAAGTAGTCAACAGCCACTATGATACGATGATGCCCCCCAGCTGAAGCTGGGTTGTAATCCATAAAATATGGCCCCCACTTAGTGAAGGGACCGGCGGAGATGATGGGATGTAATGGGGTAGGTTTTGAGCGCATATTACATGCAAACACCTGGTAGAGATGGCACCTCTTGACCGCATCTACACAATCCTTAAAGATCGACGGCCAGAAATAACCCGCTATTAAGATTTTTTGGGCTATAGAAATCCCAGATAGATGACCACCACACGCCCCTCCGTGGAAATCATTCAGCGCTACCTCAGCCTCTTCATGAGTTAAACAACATCGTAAAATGGAATCTACCTCACGACGGTACAAAGTGTTATCCACTATGAGGTATTTCTTAGACACATGACGTAACTGTCATCGTTCATCCCATGAGAGGTGAGTAGGGACCTTCAATGTTTGTAAATATATAATGATATCCCCATACCATGGGTCTAAAGTTGATATTAATAAGATGTGCTCATTGATAAACGTATCTTCACAAACCAACTCCTCACCTTCACTTGGGAAATCCGATATAAGCTCCGCAAAAATTAATGATTTCTTCAATTTTTCCGAAACAAACTCGAGATCGAATTCTTGCAAGATGACAATCCATTTATTATATTTTCCCCCAATAATCCTTTGAGTGAGGACAAATTGAAATGGATTGACATGGGATACAACCAAGGTTTGGCGAAGGAGAATATAATGTCTCAACCGTTGAACCACATGTACAGTAGCTAAGGCAAACTTCTCAACATGGGAATAACGGATCTCTGCGTCAATAAGATTCTGAATTAGATAGTATATGACATGCTCTTGGAGCTCCTCATCCTCTTGGATCTCCTCATCCTCTTGAACCAAAACGATACCAATCGTCTCCATGGATGCGGCCACATAAAGTAGAAAATCACGGCTATAGTATGGGGGACTAATCACAGGGGCCGATGCTAGGGATCACTTGAGCGCGTCAAAGGACTGTTAGTTTTTCATCATATAAGATAGCATTATGATATTAGGATATTTTCACTGAGAGACAAGAGACACAAAGAGTTTTCCTCAGGGAAACATTAAAGGAGAAAACCCTGCAACTTCCTCAAAGATAGAATCAGCACCAAAATAGTGAGATGCACTCCCGACAGCAGTAGTCTTGTTCTTGTCTAGTCCCAGTGTATTTCCTTCCTCACTAATGTGCTACACTTGAGTGATTGAGTGATGTGTGTTTCAAGTGATAAATAGAGAGGCTCCCACTCTCTATTTATATTCTTCCGTTCACTTGAAGTGCACTCCAACATGTCGGCCTCACTTAACAATTACTTACTAGAGCCGACATCTCTAGGAGTGTCTAATAACCCTAGTGCCCCACCACTTGTGGGGACTTTGCCTCCTCCGACCAATAGGAGGGTAACACAATGGTGGGGACTATTGCCCTGACTTACAATGACTCACCTAGGGTTGAATTCACTAGGATAGTCTAATAACCCAAGGGCCCCACAACTATGGGGACTTTAACCCTTGACCAATAGGAGGGTTACCCACAATGACTTGACATGCCTTTCTTATTATATAAACTTCCCAAAATAAACATCGGGGTATGACATGACTCAAGTGCATTACAATACATCCCGGAATGAACATCAGGTTACAATAGATAAGAAATACAAGGGAATACATTCTGAAGTTATAATTACATGAACACTCCCTCTTAACTAGGAAGGTATTCTCTCGACACAATTTATTAGCACAAGTCTTCTTCTCTGTATCATCTGGGTCATCGTCAAGTCCTCGTCATCTTCAAGTCATCTTTCATTTTTTCAAGTTATCTTTCATTTGGATCTGAGTCATCACTCGATCTAGATCTTTGTCACTGGATCATACTCGGTCTGGAACATCGTCATTGGATCTAGATCATCACTCAATATGGATCATCATCACTAAATCTAGATCATCACTAGATCTGGATCATCATCACTGGATCTGGATCATCACTCAATCTAGATCAACATCATTGAATCTAGATCATCACTCGATCTGGATCATCACTATTGGATCATCATCACTGGATCTGGATCATCACTGGCTATCATCACGATTCTTCTAGTCACAGGAAGTTCTATAGAGCCAGCCCTTTTTCATGCTGGTTGTAGGCCTAGCCATCATGTAGGTCTTCACCCAGCACTTAAATCTGACCTACTCATCAGAAAGGCATGCCCAACACTCACATTTGATCATATAGGAACCAATCCTATAATCACATTAGAAAGGCCCAGCACTCACATTCACCAGCATGATAGGACATCACTATCATCTGTGAAAAGGCTTCAGCACTTATATTTGACCTACTCGTCAGAAAGGCACATCCATCCAAGAGGGAACACATCCTACCACAGTGATGGAAGACTCTCACCCAGGCCGGAACACATCCTACCACAATGATGAAAGATTTCCACACATTCACCCAGGCCGGAACACATCCTACCACAATGATGAAATAGTTCCACACATTCACCTAGGCTGAAACACATCCTACCACAATGATGAACGACTCTCACCCAAGCTGGAACACATCATACCACAATGATGAAATATTTCCGCACTTACATTCACCCAGGCCGGAACACATCCTACCACAATGATGAAAGGGTCTGCACTTACATCCACCCAGGTGGGAACACATCCTGCTCACAATGATGGAAAGGCTTGCACTCACATCTAATCTTGTAGGAACCAATCCTATAGTCATATCAAAATGGCCCCTAGTCCTCCTCGACTAAGCTACCTGGTAATTGACCAGGTGCCTCCATTCTCCTAGAGAATGGTAGTTTCCCTTACATCCGACCTGCTCGTCAGAATGGCCAACACTCACATCTGACATGGAAGGAAATTAATCCTTTAGCCATGACAGAATGGTTCAGCCCTTACATCTGATCAAGTAGGACCACATCCCTCTATCACATCAGAATGGCTACTCAGTTCTATATTGAGTGTTCCTAGTAACTGACTAGGTACCTCCATTCCTAGAATGGCAATTGCCCTTACATCTGTCCTACTCAACAGAATGGCCAGCGCTCATATCTATCATGGAAGGGAGAAACCCTATCATCATGACAGAATGGCTCAGCCCTTACATCTGACCTACTCGTCAGAATGGCTATGGATCTCAGCACTCATATTTGACATGGAAGGAATCAATCCTCTCACCATGACAGAATGGCTCAGCCCTTACATCTGACCATGGAAGGAACCAATCCTCTCACCATGTCAGAATGGCTATGGGACTCATCACTTTCCCTTGGAGGAAACCTTGATTTGGAGAACACCAAGATTCTCCCTGAAGTACTCGAACTTCAGCCTAGCTAATGGCTTCGTCAACACATCAGCTATCTGTTCCTCCATGGAAACATACTGGAGCTTCACTGCTCCTCTTTGCACCATATCCCTGATATAGTGATACTTGATCTCGATGTGCTTTGACTTGTCATGGAACACTGGATTCTATGACAATTTCATGCAACTCTGGTTGTCACAATGTATACAAGTAGCATCCAACTGGAGATCAAATATATCAGACAGTAGCTTCCACATCCATACTGCCTCGCAACTAGCTGAACAAGATGCAACATACTCTGCTTCAGTTGTACTCAGTGCCACACAGGATTGCTTCCTGCTAAACCAAGAGATCACACCTGATCCCATACTGAAGCAACACCCTGAAGTGCTCTTCCTATCGATGGCACTGCCTGCCCAATTTGAATCAACATAACCCTCTAGGTTAATATTTTGATTCACATCATACTTGAGCCCATAATCAACTATACCATTCAGGTACCTCAGAATATGCTTTGCAGCAATCAAGTGAACATGTCTCGGATCTGTCAAGTACTGGCTCAAGGTGTTCACAGCAAAGCAAATGTCTGGTCCCATGTTCGTCAGATACATCAAGGATCCAATCATCTGACGATACATCATAGCATCAACTGTCTCTGATGAAGCATCACTCAATAGCTTCATGTTTGATGCCATAGGTGTGGTCATGCAGTCTGTCATCCTGAACCTATTCAGGATCTCTACTACATACTTCCCTTTTCCACACCTCCATGCCTAGAAAATAGTGCATCAACACATAACATGAGCATCACTTGTCTTCTGTCTTCAACCTTGAAGCAAATGTTGGAATCCACTTTACTCTCAGTAAAGCCTAGAGTCATCAGTAATATATCCATCCTGTCGTACCATGTCGAACCTCAGGATCTTCTGCAGTCACTCCCTCTGAAGTGGAGCATCATACTCCCTCTGTCTTCTATACTCTATGCACTGAAACATTCTGTACTGGAGTGACAAGTAGTATCCATCTAGAATCATTGGATACCAAGATCCTCTATCTTGAACTTTTTCAAAAGTTCTTCTCACATCCATATGTGAGCTTGTCATCCCTTATCAACCTTGTAGCAAAGGTTAGGATATTCATCAAGCTCATCATGTATGTTTTATCCCATGGGTGTCTTCTGAACTCGTAGAAGGCCTTTTTTCATTTGCACACATGATTATTCATGTCATGTGACTTTACTTCTAATAGATGTAAATGTTTCTTAGTAGTCTATGCCTTCTTCTCGTGAGAAGCATCGTGCTACGAGTCTTGCTTTGTATCCTATGATGTTTCCATCTACTGCATGATGGAACTATGAACTTCTCTTCAAGTCTCGATGCTGCACCCTGACATCATTCTTCTTGAACTAGTCTTTCCTTTCTTCTTGGTGGCTGGAAGGTTCTGCATCAATGATGTCGCTACACTTCGTCATATTATTCTTTGTCTTTGAATTGTCGTCACTTGTTCTTCGAAACAAGTCTTCATTCTTCTTTGCTTGTAGGTGATTATGTATGTGATATTTCCTACAAGTCAAATGCATTTGTATGGTTAGAAACATTTCATAAGGAATATTCATACTGACAAATTCTTATGCATGATCATGCAACTACTTTAGCCAATACAATATTCATCCATATCTCACTAAAGATTTCTAGATGCCTTCCATCTCTACCAGGACAACATTGAGATTGTGCACTAATCCAATATGTCAGCAAAGAGGTTTCATTCTAGATAAGTAGCAATGGAGAGTTGTATAGCACCATGAGCTACTTACCCATCACATTCATATTAGTAGTATACTGTCATTAATGCAAACATTCTATCATGCATAATACATTAACTGAATATAACAAATGCATAACAAAACAATATCATGAAATGACAATTGAATACTTATCTTTATTTGTTTCGTGGGTAGACTCCTTGAGCCTTCAACTTCATCATCTTCTTCATACATGATAGCATCATTTCTTATCCAAATGCTAAGGTGGATAAGAAGTTCTTCAAGAGTTGAGATCTTCATATTCCCCATCGATTGAGGGATCTTCTTTGGATGGTAAGAGCTTGATCTTCAGTTGCTCCCACCTTCTCTTCTCGAGCTTCTTCTTCTTGTATGTTCTCTTTCCAGAAATTACTGAAAGTAATCACTTCCTTTTGGTACACATTCCTCGAATGAATTAATCCCATGATCCTGGGAGGCCATTCAAGGTGGCCATCGCCACTTATGCATTCTTCACTTCTTCTTTTATCGCTTCAAGCTATTCTTTGATTTGAGATACCCTTATGACTGCATGGTCTCTGCATTCTGGATCTTCACATTCTTCAACTGGTTTCTTAAGGTCGTATTCTTATTTCTGTTCTTCCCTTCAAATAGCTTGGTCAAGGAATTAAACATCTTTGGTGTCTTTAAGGAAGACACTTGTAGTACAAGTTGATTCATGACTGAATTAGTAATGATCTTCTGGGCCTTGACCAAGTTCTTCTTGTGAAAGGCTTCTAGCCTCATCTCCCTCTGAAACTGGAACCTCTATACTCATGTAGGTGTCCAATCCATTTTCTTCAGAGAGATCAAGTACTTCTATGCTTGGAATTCATCAACTTCATCAAGATTATCATCAAGCTAATGTGATAGATCAGTTTGAAATGAGAACCTCAAATGAAAATAGCAATAGATTAGATCTTACCGATTTGAGGTGTCCGTCTTGGTTCCGGAGCTGGCTGATCTAGGGTTTGTCACAGAAACCCTAATTGTACAAAATTGGAATATTTCAGATCTGATTGGATAAATAGATAGATCTCTTCAAATGGAGCTGTCCAATGTACTCCTTTTCTGAAAACAGTGGAGGGAAGCTCCCGGAACAGGAAGCCCTAATTTTCCAATTTCTTCTACAGAAATTCCTGTTACTGTTTCTATGATATATCTAAAATTGCTGCTCCCCTATGTATAAAATTCCCACTGAGGTAACCTCGCATGTCCCTGATCCAACACCACAGGTTTCATCAGAATTTGTTTCACCATTTGGGATTTACGATCCTTTTCCTAGGGTGACCTATTACAGGACTGTTCAGAACAGTGAAGTTGTACAACATGCCACGTGTCACTGGTTCATCTTCTGAGTCTAATATTTGGACCATCGAAATTAAAGTCTGTGCCCTTTTTGGAACATCTTCAGGAATTCCATTTGGATGTATGTATCCCAAGATATTGCGATTCTCCCCAGGTGTCCTGTTTAGGGATGATTTCTAGAAGAGGTTGGAACCCTAACTTGCAGGGATCATATCTCCCAGAATATAGAGATTCTGAGGCTGAATTTTGGACACAGTGTCTATGAGGATTTTATCTTCGGCCCTTCTCCAATCACAGGATACAGTGAATGTACCAAAACGTAGCAGTTTTAGTATTTAGGGTTTTTCTAGCTCGGGGTCAAACTAGGGTTTGACTTTCCTGGAGTTTCACGCAACCAAATTTCTTGATCCAGGTCTCTAAAATTTGGTTTTGATGAGGAGAAAAATCCTATGCTAGTCTCACTCAAAAATTCTTCTTTTGTAGAAAGCCCTAATTTTTGCATAGAAAACTGAAAATGCTCGGAATCGAATTCCGCTTCGACAGAAAGATGCGCCCTTCAATGGAGAGTCAACCTAGCATACTTTTGTTGATGAATTGTGGAGAGAGACCCAAAACATAAGAATCCCTAGCTTCTGTAGTTGCACAATGTCTTCTTCTCAAGTTAGCTCTGATACCATGTTAGTTTTTCATCATATAAGCTAGCATTATGATCTTAGGATCTTTTCACTGAGAGAATAACAAGCACAGGAATAAAACATAAGAACATCAAAAGAGACAAGAGACACAAAGATTTTTCCTCGGGGAAACCATAAAGGAGAAAACCCCACAACTTCCTCAGAGATAGAATCAGCACCAAAACAGTAAAATCCCAAAACAGTGAGATGCACTCCCGACAGCATTAGTCTTCTTCTTGTCTAGTCCCAGTGTATTTCCTTCCTCGCTAATGTGCTACACTTGAGTGAGTGAGTGATGTGTATTGCAAGTGATAAATAGAGAGGCTCTCACCCTCTATTTATATTCTTCTGTTCACTTGAAGTGCACTCCAACATGTCGGCCTCACTTAACAATTACTTACTAGAGCCGACATCTCTAGGAGTGTCTAATAACCCTAGTGCCCCACCACTTGTGGGGAATTTTCCTCCTCCGACCAATAGGAGGGTAACACAATGGTGGGGACCATTTCCCTAACTTACAATGACTCACCTAGGGTCGACTTCACTAGGATAGTCTAATAACCCAAGGGCCCCGCAACTATGGGGACTTTAACCCTTGACCAATAGGAGGGTTACCCATAATGACTTGACATGACTTTCTCATTATATAAAATTCCTGGAATAAACATCGGGGTATGACATGACTCAAGTACATTACAATACATCCCTGAATGAACATTGAATTACAATAGATAAGAAATACAAGGGAATACATTCCAAAGTTACAATTACATCAACAAGGACTCTTGGGCTCACTCATCCCAACAAAAGGTGGTGTCCTTCTTCAAAAGACACATGAAGCCTCTAGTCAAATTGGCAAAATTGACAATGAATCTCAGTAATAAGTTTGCCATGCCTTGCAAACATTGAAGATGACGAATGTTTTTCGGGGAAGACAACTGAAGTATTGCCTCAACCTTCAAAGGGTCGACTCTTATACCCTCTTTAGAAACAACGAATCCTAATAAGCAACCAGACTTCACACAAAAGATGCACTTGTGAGGATTTAACCTGACCAAATAATGGAGGCACCTTTCGAATACCAATCTCAAATGATAAAAATGACGCATTCTCATACGAGAATGAGCAGCAAGGTCATCCAAAAATACTTTGATAATCAATTTGAGATCATGGAAAATCAAGGTCATGACCCACTGAAAAGTAACTCTGGAATTCTTAAGGCCAAAAGGCATTTTTTGATATGCAAAAGTTCCCCAAGGACAAATAAATGTGGTCTTATGTTGGTCCTCAGGTTTAATTTGTATCTGATTGTATCCGGAAAAGCTGTCCATAAAGGAAAAAACCTCGCTACCCGCACATCGATCCAAAATATGATCAATAAATGGAGTTGGGAAATTGTCCTTAGGACAGGCACGATTCAAATCACAGAAATCAATACATATGCGGATCGCTCCCTTCTTCTTATCAACCGAAACGGGGTTTGAAACCCACTCCATCAAGGGAACGAGATAGATAAAACCGACTTTCAACAGTTTCTCTATCTCTGCATTAATCGCGGGTGCTTTCCTAGGATTCACTACATGCAAGCGTTGTCGAACAGGATTAGCATTGGGATAATTCTTAATCTCGTGTTCAATAATGCGAGGGTCTATACCTGGCATTTCATTGTAAGACCAACAAAGATATCATGAAATTCTTTAAAAAGCTCGGTGTATTCTTGAATCTCAGCATGGGAACATTCTACCCCAATATAGACATTCTCTATCCTGCCAAGATCGCGAGAGATATTAATAGGAATCATTGGAGATATATTTTCCATGTTCCCATCACCCATCGGACCAGGAGAGCTTAATTGAACCATGGGACTACCAATTCTCTCACTAAGAACCTCCCTAAATTCCTCACGCTCCAACCGGTCAAGCTCGGGAAGAAAGTAAGATATATGATGCAACTCTTCCCATGGTGGCTCAACTCTTGACATGGCCTTAATAATCACTTCATCTCAAGGAAAAACACTATCAAGGCAGTTGCGCACGTGAGAAGACTGAACTGCCCATGCAGGTAGCACATATGGGTCCTCCTCCTTCGTCCATGAAGAGGAAGGACTAGGCTCTGCAACACATCCAAGATTAGCTTGATAAGCTACCATAGTTGCAGGAAACGACACATCCATCACGATGGGCTCACTCGAAGTATTTGGTGTAGGAAGAATCCAAGGATCTTCCATATGACTTGTGTGAAAATACATCGATCTCATAGATGTCAAAGCCTCATCGGAACTAGACCCTATCATAAGGATAGGTGCAGGACAGCTAAAACTTTCGATTAGGGATGGATACATGCCCACACCCACACTCCCAGTTGCCGGCTGAGAGTGCTCTACAATAGGGATCGAAGCTCCTGAAGATGCGGTAACTGATGGATTCTTGAATGACGTTTGATCAATCATAACTATCTTCCCATTAAATGGAAAGCATACAACGCGAAATAGTGAAGAAGCTATGGCTTGCATACTGTACATCCAATTCCTACCCAGCAAGAGATTGTAGTGAAGGGGCATATCAACCACCTCGACCTCTATCACAACGGTCTTCTCTCCCAAATGGACCTTAAGGGAAGGAAGGATCCCATGCATCCTAAACAATCTCCCATCAAACGCAGTTAACATGGTCGCAGATTTAGACAACTTATGGGAACCTAAACCCTTCCAACATGATAAAGACATCACAGAAGCAGCAGCGCCTTCTTCAATCACAGTGCGCTTGACAGTCATGTTGAGACATTCTACATGAATCGAAAGAGACACATAGTAAGGAAAGCAAGGATGAAGTCCTGCGGTTTCAAATTTAATCACGGAGGAAGAATTATCATCATTCACACCTAGGGCAGAAAGAAAAGCCTTCCTTTGCGAAGGACAACTCTGAAGTACTTCTAGTGCAGACATCGCATAAGGAGTGTGGCCCAAATCCTCGACAACAGAATAGTTATGGGTGGCTCGGGCATTAGGATTGTGCCCCGAATGCTTAAGGACTCCCTTAGGAATGCGAGGTGCAACTTCAGGTTTATCCACAGGTTTTTCAATACGCAAAGGAGTCTCTAGTGGATCAGGTTCCTTTCCTGGGTTGGGTTGTGACGAACCATAGTCCTTAGCACAGGTCACAACTTTTGCAACACATACCATGCAACCATGACCACTACCCTCCAGCGGATCTTGATCACTACCAGATTGATCATGAGTCCTCGATTTCATGTTTTGATTGTGAGGTAAAGGGTTAGTCAGCACAGCTAGGCCCTACGATATGAGGGCACAAGTAAGTGAGGTGATCTTCCTTACACAACTTGCAAGGAAATTTAACCTTATGTCTAGCTTGCTTGTCCCCCCCAGTATTATGGGCGTTCTTTTCATTATTATTAGCATTTTCATTCCTATTCCCACCCTTACTATTTTTCTTACCCTTCTTTTTATTCCTTCCAGGTTGTTGGTTACCCTTCTAGTCTGACGATTGCACTGAATGCACACTCGCTGTTTGGGTGGGTTGAGACGAAGCCGTGGCTTGTACCAAAGCAGATTGGTTGATTGACAATTGAATGACTTGTTTTGCAACCAAATTTGTAGGTTTAGCACTCGCACAACCAACAATGCCATCGACATGTGGTCTAGGTTTAACTTTGGGGTCGAAACTAGAACGTGGAGCATTGGGAATGATCTCATATATCAAACCGGATTGAGCATAAATCAAATCCAGTTCCTGTGCCCTAAAAATGGCTTGTTCCTCATTTTGCACTCTGGATGTAGAAACATCCTTCGCTATATAAGGAAATAACAACTTAAGGAACCATTCGAGGAGGAATTCTAGTGGTATAAAGGCTTTAATCAACCTCTTACGTCTACGCCACTCTTGGATATGATCCGAGATATGTGTGGCTTTATCCTGTCGAAATGTTGACAAGCATTTTGTACCAATGTCATAACGCACTAGTAGCTGGAAGTGGTTAAGAAAAGTCATCGCTAGGTCATCAAACAAAGCGAATTCCCCCCTAGGTAGCTCTATATACCATTTTGCGGCAGGCCCTATAAGGGTGCGTTGAAATAGCCTTAAATAGATCGAATCTTGGTGTAAGGAATTTGAAGAGCACCATAGGTGAAAGGTAGTAACATGTTCGCTCAGATCCTCTCCCAGTTTGCCCTCAAATTTGGGTATGTCCGACGGAAGCTTAGTAGGGACAACTGGCCAAGCTGGGTCATGAGCTACAGGATCGTTCGTCAATATCAACAAGTCAGGAAGATTTAGTGTTGTGATGGAAGGGAGCCTAGGATGATTAGGTCAATGGACAGTGCCCTGATAGTTCTGATTCACATAGGTCTGATTACCATAACCACCATGGCCTTGGCCATAGTGCCCTCCTCCCGTTTGACCCGTATAGGGTGGCATGGAAGCACCATAGTGTGGTGTACCTTTACTATTCGGAGCTACAAAGCCGTAATTTGGAGAGTAAGAAGGTTGTTGATACCTGTACCCATAAGGTGAAGAACCCTATCCATACTGCTTCCCATAATAAGGTCCATAAGTCATCGCATGAGATGTCCCATGAGACACTCCGTAAGTAGGGATATACGCTCCGGAAGTAGGAATATACATTTCGGAAGTAGGAATATACACTTCGAAAGTAGGAATATACACTCCGAAAGTAGTAACATGACCTCTAGAAGTATGAACACGACCTCCCGAAATAATGGGAGATACTTGAACTTGAGACACAACTGGTCAAGTAACAGTAGTATAGACCTAACTCGTAGCGACATTTCGGCTTGAAGGACCACGTGAATGAGGTGGAGGGTGAACATTCGAAGAACTAGGGACAAAGGACGTAGGGACCTGTGTAATTATGTACGTGTTGTTCCCTATAGTCACTCGTCTTGGATCTGGTATCCTAATAGGATCACTAGCCTTAGGCCTAGGAGGAATATGTGATGTAGCTTCCACCGCCGGGATGGAAGGTGAAATGTGACTTGTGCTCCCAAACCTCTCTGCATGGTAAGGAATGAGAGTGCCCCCAGGCATAGTGTTAGGCTCAAACTCCGACTCGACATGAAATGCCAAATCATGTGTGGGAAAACCAAACATACCATAACTACCATAACTAGTGCTCGTAGGTTCAAAATGAGTCTCATCATCTTCCAGCATTCCATACCGGCAATGCGTCAATGGGGGATCAACACTAGAGTAAGTAGTTCCATCATGAAAAGTACCTATCTCAGAAATTACAGGACCTAACTCAATCAAATCAGGTGAAGGATCATAGTTAGGAGTAAAGTCCCCATCTTCCACTTGAATGGGAGAAGGTGGTTCAGGAATACCTTCAACATGGTCTCCCATCGTGTGTGAATCAATGTGCGAAGTAGTCCACCTGGACTTTCTATCACTCTCTCCCAAAGGAGGAGGAAATGTAGAAGGAGGAAGTCCTGCTAAACGATGAGAACGGTGAGGCACCGCACCCAAATCCACAATGACTCAGAAAATATAAAAGACTCTCTATGTATGAAAACCCTAGGCAAGCTAACATGCACAAAGCATACACCAATAAAATCTAAAGCCAAACACAAGCAATCAAGGGTAGGATAAATGAGCTCCTGAATGAAGTAGGTATGTCTCGCCTAGGAGAGGCTTGAGACTCCCATACACAACAAGCGAAGGTACATAACCAATTATTGTGGCCCTCAGCTTCAATGCGTAAAGCGACTATGCTGTCCGACCCCAACCTGGTTGGGACACCCGCAGAATAACCCCTGTAGAGTACCCCCTCAATATCCTAGGTAAGGAAACTAAGGTCACCTCAATATAATCAATGCTCAGGCGGACAGTCGCAGGAGGTATTGACCGTATGGGCAGGGTAGCAAAGCCCGAAACTCTCAAAAGAGCCCCCAGATACGAATACAATCCTGGAAATATCTCCAGTGCTACTCAGTTATGACTAGGGGTCATCCCAATCAATAACCACTCACACTGCCTCATGCTTAACTCCCTTTTGAGAGGAGGATCTTGAGAAACACTGGTTATACAAAGGAATTTCACACACTCACCTAGACAGACACATACATGTTGTTGTTTAGTGGTCTTGGAGAATTTACTCATAATGAACTATTCCAAGACCCTAAAACCTAATCTTGTTGGTGAACCCTATCAAATAAAATAGTGTAGTTCATTTTAATTAAGCGTTGATTTTAATTGGCTTTATTACTCAAAAGAGGTATATGACCGTGAAACTAATGGCGTTATGACACAACATGAAGCAAAATGCACACCTAATAATCAATGCAAATGCATTGTGTCCATGAAAAATAGGGTATGCTACTACGTGAAATGCACAATTTTCTTCAGATGATAGATGCAAACTTTCCTATATGAAATCCTGACTAATACTCCAAAGCAAATCTAGTGCAAGTACTATGCAAAACGCAAGATGCAATGCATAATGATAATCAAATATTTTTCATTTTTTTGAAATAAAAATGAGATACTAAAGCAAAAGAATGGTTCTACAACCCCTAGACTTTGCAAGCACACTCAAGTAGCACTCAAGCAAAGTACTAAGATAAAATAAATCTAATGCACTAATCCCCCAAAAAAAATTGAAAATGCAATGACAAGAACATTCTTCAAAAAAGAAATTTTACCCTAAAAAAAAACATCTCTGGTCAGAAAAAAAGGTGTATACAGACTCTAGCAGTATCAAAGGAGACTCAGCAATCATCCAAATTCACCTAGAAACAATCAATCTTCCTCTAGAAGGAAAAACTAAGGGCGTACACGACTGTTCATAGTAAACCCACGTGTGTACGCGGAAATAGCAGTGAAACCTGTGTATATACGCGACTGTGAGTTAAAAACTCACATATAGGAAGAAAGGTGCATAAAAATAAAGGCAAACAGACAAGATGAGACAAACTTCACACCAATCAGACACTACCATCCAAACATGCCCCCAGACCCGACACAAAAACAAGAGAAAAAAGAGAAACTCAAAGTCATTGAATGGCGATAGAAAACCCCCAAAGGACAACTACTAGGAACTCCCCAGCGGAGTCACCAATTCTGTTATGGAGAGAAATTCCTATGGCTTGGGGTACCACAACAGACAGCTTGACTCCAGAAATCAATCCTTTCCAATATGCAATAGAAATCAAATATCTAACACTAAAGGATCAGACCTCGTACCTTATTCCAGACGGTTGAAGTAGATCTGTGTTGAGCTTTCCAACTTTAGCTTGAATTGATTAATCACTTTCCTCAACAACAAGTAAACAAGACAAGCATACTATATATTGGTGTTAGATCTATTCTAGCATATATAATCAACAATGTATAAGCATTTGAAATCATCCATGGATAAAATATTCATTCAAATATACATTATTGGATAGGAAAAGATATTTCTATTAATATAAAATCAGAGATTACAATGAATACAACCTCTAGCGGCACGTTTGCGAATTGGAGAAACTAAATCCCCCACTTGGGCCTCCACCACCTCAATCCTTCATCTCTCGATAGCAAGCTCACAAGCAAAAGGCAAGCTTGGGAAGAACACAAAAGTGCTCCAAGGGACAAAGGGATGCAGACTCAAGCACAAGTTCCAGCAACAATGGACTATAGTTTCTTTGCTCTCAATTCTCTTATGCCTTCAATGTATCCAAAGAGTTCCTTATATAGCTTTTCAAAGGGGTAATGAAAGGTTGAATTCGAGTGATATCAAGGCATATGGAAGTCTAGGAGACAAGTGAGTCGAATCCATGTTAAGGAAAACTCCAAAAGGATTTGGATTTTGTACACATCCCGATGTACGTGGTTTTAGGGGTCAAACCATTGTATATATGCAATAAGGGGTTTAAAATTCGCGTATAGCAATTTTCACATGTTTATAGGGATGGTCTAGGAAACATCAAAGGAAAAAAAATGGTCCAAGGGGTCTAAGGAGTCTGCAGAGGGACAGGGGGACGCCATACAAGTGTGATTCACCTGGTGTGGTAAAATCATCTATAACACTTGTTCTTCTAGTTGTGAAGCCATATGGCTTCGGAAGTTGATGTCAAGTCTATTTGACCTAGAGTTGGATACCATGGTGATTTTATGTGACAACCAGATTTGTATAATGATGACGAAGAACTCAATGTTCCACGACAAGTCAAAGCACATAGAAATGTGGTATTTTTACATACGGGATATGGTATAGAATGGAGCTATAAAGCTATAGTATGTGAGTACATATGGACAAGTTGTCGATGTGTTGACTAAGCCTCGGTATCGAGTAAAGTTTGAATACTTATGTGACAAGATTGGTGTGGTTCGAAAGGGGGAGCAATGATAATGATGTTGCAGACCCTCCTCGAAAGGGGGAGTAGTGATGATGATGTTGCAGTGGGATTGCATCATCCCTGGACATTATTCCTAAAGTGATCCATAGACCTTTGTATCCATGCTATAGTGGATTGTATCATCCCTAGAAATTAGTCCTAAAGTGATTCACAGACTTCTGTCTCCGTATTGTGGTGGATTGTATCATCCCTGGACATTAGTCCTAAAGCAATCTGTAGACTTCTATCTTTGTGTTGTGGTGGATTGTATCATCCCTGGACATTAATCCTAAAGTGATCCACAAACTTTTGTCTCCATGGTGTGGTGGATTGTATCATCCATGGACATTAGTCCTAAAGTGATCCACAGATTTTTGTCTTTGTGTTGTGGTGGATTGTATCATCCTTGGACATTAGTCTTAAAGTGATCTGTAGACTTCTGTCTCTGTGTTGTACTATATTGTATCATCCCTGGAAATAAGTTCTAAAGTGATCCACATACTTTTGTCTCTATGTTGTGGTGGATCGTATCATCCCTGTACATTAGTCCTAAAGTGATCCACAGACTTCTGTCTCCATGTTGTGGTGGGATTGAATCATCCCTAGACATTAGTCCTAAAATAATGCACAAGATTTTGTCTTTGTGATGTGGATATGATTGCATCATCTTTGGACTTATGCCCTAAGGTGATAGGGATTGATCATCTCATAATGGGATCATGCGTGTTGCAGGTTATGTTGTTGCAGATGATGATGTTGTTGATCGAAAGGTCAAGTGTTGTTGCAGCTGGTGATGTCATTGATCAAAAGATCAAGCGTTGTTGTCGATGATTGAGTGATTGAGTGTTACAGAAGATGAAGATCAAAGATTAAGACTCAGTTTTGTAGAAGATGATGCACCAACACTGCAGATGTTGAATATGTTCCAGCAACTATTCCACTTGCTAATGATTGTTGAATAAAACTTTCGATGACATATAGATGTATCACCTTGGTGTTGTTGAAGATGCTCTCTCTCCATGATCCTTCATTTGTTGTTGTTTTTGTTAGTAGAATACCCTTCTCATTAAGGGGGAGTGTTGAAATATTGTAACTTTGAAGAATATTCTAAATGTATTTTTATGTTCTAATCTATTAGAGATGTTTTATTCCTCCGTCAGGATGTTATTATTGTATTTGGTCATCATAGAGTCATGAGGTAAGAACCTCTATTGTAAGTTAGGTCAATAGAACCCTCCAGAATTTAATATCTTATTCTTTTGTGTCTTCCTAGGTGAAGTCAACTCAATAAGTTTGTTGGGGCTGACCTGTTAGGGAAAAAGTCAAGTGTAAGATAAAGTATAAATAGAAGAGGTGTGTTCCTCATTTGAACACACACAAACACACTTGTGTATAGCGCATAGGAGAGAGATATATATATTCAAGGAGACGGAAAACCTATTTGGGGTTTTGTATTTGTACTTTTGATACATCTATATAGAGGAAGTTTTGCTGGGTTTTCTTCCCTTAGAGGGGTTCCCAGGATAAATCTGTTTCTTTCTTGTGATTGTGTTTCTATCAATGATCCCGCATATGCTATTGTTGTGAAATTTAATTGAATACTAATGATATCTAGCTAATCATATGGAATCTTAACAAACACTATCTAGGAGACAAGCAAAAACCAAACTAGTTTTCATCAATTGGATTCAAACACCTAGGAACTTTTCTAAACTTCGTCCCAAGCAACACATGATTGTAATAAATTAAAATGAATAGTAGCATGCACATAGATATGAAAACTATTATTAGAGGTATTTTAATTCCATACATAGTGTGGTGGGCATGTTCTTTGGGTACATCACGCCTGGCATGGTCCGAAGACCATGTAGTTTCTTCCTCGATACTTCTATGGAAAATGAATGGATTTTGGTGATTCACCATATATATCTAGACTTGGATTACATTCATATTGTAGACAGAATCAAGTGGTTCATATTTTGGTAGTATATTTGGTGGTTTGAGTGGATTTGAGAAAGATAACAAAATTCAGGATTGCACAACTAGTCTACATTCAAGTCAATCCCAACAACATAAGAGACTAACAAATATGAAAAAAAGGAATGGAAGGTGTTAATTATGGTCTTAATTAATACCAAGAACTAACATAATCAAAATTCATTGAGCATAAGATAGAATACAGAATGATTACTGTAAATTAGTCAAAATCTATGCAAATCTAGAGAAGGTGTGAGAAACTCATAATCAAGCTTCTGCATTATAAAAGTTTTAGTAATGATATCATATGTTCATAACACAACATATACATCAAATTGGAGTGAATAGGCTCCTAATAATCATTCATGAGTTGATACCTTTCATTACAAACAATTATAATTGGAAATAACTAGAAATATTTAGGATTCAAACTAATTAGATGCATAATTCTCCTTCAAAATTTTGAATTAGATATAAAACATTCTATAGGACATGGTTTAGCTAAAATATATTCCAATATTACATCCATAACAATATTCATACGTATCCCTATCCATAACATTAAAGATCTCAATGGAAAATAACAACAAGCTCTGGATTTCAAACCCACTTGACCATCAAATCGCCTTTAGAAATTCAAATGACTTGTAGTAGTATGAATACCTGCAAATAGCTCAAATGACCTGTAATAAAATCCATGATGATGGTTGGATACCATCCTCCACAAGCTCTAGTTGAAGAATCAACTAGTAGAATAAGCAGTAGGGGCACATCTTCGAGTTGTGAGAATGGGAACATCACCTAAGTCTGGACAAGCTTCAAAGTTCATCAATTTGAATTCTTATACTGGAAAAATATATGAATGGGTGTGCACCACCTTCTTTTATAGCCATTTTGGCTTCTTGGACAAGCTACATTATCCAATCTTTATCCAATGCATCCTCCTTAGCCATATTAGGAGTTGCTGCTTTGATGTATTTCTTGCTTTGTTATCTTTCCTTGATTGAGTCTGCTTTTCCATTATTTATTCTTCCTTTGTGATTTTAAAGGCTTTCCTTATTTTCTACCACCTTACGCTTTTCATTCTTTTTTCCAGTTTCCTTATTTTCTCTCATTTATGCTTTTCTTTCCACTTTCCTGCTTTCCTCTACTTTCTTGCTTTCTTATAAACTCTGATTTGGAAACAAATTATGAGGCCCACCTAAACCTCTATGTGCCTTCTTGGTCCCTCCTATGCATTATACACTCGTGCAAATATTAATTAATAATTAAATATTCAAACTAAGGACTACAACACTGCTAATTTAATTATTCCAAAATTGTGGTCCCCGTCATCCTTTCAATTTGACTTCATTACATAAAATGATTAAAGCTAAAAGTAGCTCCTTGTTAATTAATTTATTGCTCCATTAGGACCCATGGAGTTCCCAAGGTATAGGTATTTCTGCATGGTGTTACAAAAAATAACGGGGACATTACACATTCTGTCATGCCAAACCTGTTCAACAATTCTCCAATCTAATTCTTATGGGAGATGAATATGCACTTTGGATTCTTACTTACTTCAATTCCCAAGTAGTAGTGAATATTTCCCAAATATGTCATCTCAAATCCTTTGTTCAACTCTTTCATTATAGATGCAATATAGATTTCATTGTTCCCTGTCATCAAAAGATCGTCTACATACAGCACGAGATATACAACAAATTTTCCAACTTCATTTACAAATAGCCTTGCATTATCAAGATTTAAATGTTTTAGAATATGCTCAGTTAACTTTCCATACCATGCATGAGGTGCTTGTTTAAGGCCATGGGATGACTTGATGAGTTTCCATACCTTATTTTCTTGTATAGTCACACCAAATCCTTCTGTATGAGAGATGAATGCATTCTCTTTCAAGTCTCCATTCAAGAAAGTAGTCTTCACATATATATCAACACACTCTACCTAAAGACACATTTATACCAAGTTTATTTTAACCAACTCCCAAGTGTCTAAATATCTTAACAGGTAGACCATCTTTACTTCATTCCACACAATCTAGAACTATGATTTTAATCTCCATTTATGCATGTAGTTTGTTGGAAATTAGAGAGGAATGATAACAATCCTAGAAAGGTTCAAAGAACTAATGGAATGACACAAGTAAGTAAGATCAATGACTAAGTTTTGTACATCAAGATATGAAGAAATAACATAAGTAATATGGAATTCATAAGGATTTATAAAGTTGATTATCTACAATGCTAATCATTCTAATTTAAAGTAATAAAACAACATGGAATGCTAATAAAACAAAATTGTTGGTAATAATTATATAGTGATAGACATAAAATGAAACAAGAAGGAAACTAATCTATGATTAGAGGGGATTCAACCACCAATTGCAACTTTAGAGTAGGCCCTTACTTCGAAGCAAGCCAGGGGTTTAATTCCTCGAAGGAAAGAATTTGTGCTAGTAAGCAAGCAAATGAAAATCAAGAATCTATTTTATTTTATGAAATTCAAAATTATGTTGTATTATTGAAAGAAAACTGAATTTGACTCTCATGCTCTTCTTAAATATAAACCAACTCCCCACCCCTGCCCCCCAACCCCTCGGAAAAAATCTAGAAAATCCACTACTCATTTAAACATTTTTCTACAATTTAGGAAATTACCTTATACACAAAGAACCTTCCCAACTTGTCCTAGCCTTGTGGAGTTTTATATTTGGCTTGAAAATTCTCCCATAACTTTCACTTTTGGGTTGCAAGGAAGGGTTAACGAATTTGCAACAATATTAATACATGTTGGAATCCTTTAGTCTTGTGTTTGCATTCTTAGAAAATAATGTGCCCTTTCGATGATGAGAAGGGTAACCTTGCAATTTATTTTTAAGGTCACAATCAAGCTAGACACTAATTTGGTGTATGAGACTCCCTTGTTTGTGGGACAAGGGACTCCCCTCTACGCATTAATGTAATTGCTAAAGTCTATAGAGGTATATATTGCCCTACCCCCCTTCGGATTTGAACCTATGACTTCTTAGGAGAAAAACACATATTCTTAATCGTTAGACCCACTTAGACTCTACAGATGTTATACACCAACAATCACATATAAATCACATATTCAATTCTATAAATGATTGATAATCTTGAAATGACTTTATTAATAAATTGGGAATGTATAGTTAATCAAAAGGAAATGAATGAAAAAAATGAGTGAAAAGGGTAATTCTTGCATAGCAATATTGGGTATTAACGTGAGGAATAAAGTCTTGGTCTTAATAGCAATATTTTCCTTTGTCTTGGTCTTAATGAGTGAAAAGGGTAATTCTTGCATAGCAATATTTTCCTTTGTCTTCGTGCTCCTTGTCCCATTTCAGGACTAGGTCACCTACTTCCAAATCCCGACTGACTGAATTTCTGAGGTCAAACCAACGCTTCATGGTCTGCTGGTGTTTTTCAAACTTTTTCCTAGCCAACTCCCTATCTTTCTCCAGTTTATGCAAGGTGTTAATTCGATGCTCCATGGCAGAACATGGTGTCTCCTGCACTGACTGGGAGAGCTGTAAAGAGGGTAAGAAAAAATGAGGAGGCAAAATAGCTTCCTTGCCATATACCAAGAAAAAGGGAGAGTTTCCTATAGCAACTTTGGGAGTCACTCTGTCAGCCCACAAGGCATTCGATAAGGCATTATGCCAATTCCTGTGATGATTTACCACCGTACGTTTCAGAATCTTGATTAAATTTTTATTAGAAGATTCAGCTAACCTGTTACCCTGGGGATAATAATTAGCTGAATACTTTAACTTTATTCCCTTTTCCAATGCATACTCAGTTAATTTAACAGAAGAAAAATAAGTTGCATTGTCAAAAATCAAAGATTCAGGAACACCGAATCTGGTGATAATAAAAGAATCAAGGAATGATATCACCTATTCCGAATTAACTACTCGTAAAGGGATGGCTTCAACCCATCTAGTGAAGTAGTCTGTGGCTGTCAGAATGTATTTATGCTGCTGTGATGAAGCTGGTGTGATCGGGCCAACAATATCCAGATCCCATTGCTGAAATGGGACTTCGATAATAACCAGCTGGAGGGGTAACGCTGCCTTCTTCAGTCTGCCTCCTGCTTTCTGACACTCCTGACACTTCCTGGAAAAAGCATATGCATCTTTGAACAACGTAGGCCAGTAGTAACCAGCTTTAAGTATCTTATGTGCAGTGGTTTCTCCACCAAAGTGTCCTCCGGCTGGTCCTACATGTAGTTGAGATAACACATTATCAGCCTCATTTCTTTCTAGACAACGAAGGAGAACTCCTTCGAAATTCTTTCTAAACAAAATGTTATCAATAAGCTGATAAGGGGCAGATCTCAATCTCAAAGCTATTTTATTATGTGGGTCTAAATGTTCAGGAGCATTCCCATGCAATAAAAAGAACTTAATATCATTATACCAAGAATCAGAAGGAGTTGAGATCGGAAAAACTTCCCTTTCAAATAAAGAAGGTTCACTAAAGAAGTGCAGATCAGATTCAGAACTGTCCGCAGACACAGCTGCTAACTTGCAGATTCCTTGTCCCCTGACAATATTTAAAGGTTTTATTTCTAGGTCGTATTCCTGAAGTGTTGTGACCCAATGTGCTCGTTTTTCACCAAGATCCTTTTGCACCAAGAGATTTCTAACTGCAGAATATGGTACAATGACTTTGGTGTGGGACTTTAGCAAGTAATGCCTGAAATGTTTAACAGATTTGAAAACAGCGAAAGCTTGCTTGTCTACTTCTGGGTAGTTCAACTCTGCACCGTTCAAACCAGAACTCGTAAAAGTGATAGGAGCTTCATTATTTTCCTGGTTTTTCTG
>LPNX010416720.1:91117-136222 GCA_001517045.1 Pseudotsuga menziesii
TCTTGCAACGCTCAAAAACTCTCCTGAGATGAGTTAAATGATCAGTTCTATTTTTTGAAAAGACGGTAATATCATCAAGATAAATAACAACAAACTTACCGATCAGACCTCTGAAGGAGATATCCTTTGCCCTCTGGAATGTTGCTCCGGCATTTATTAGACCAAATGGCATCTTCCTATAGGCATAGGTTCCCCAAGGAGTCCTAAAGGTTGTTTTCAACTGGTCAGCTTTGGATACTAACACTTGGTTGTACCCTGAAAAGCCATCTAGAAGTGAAAACATTTCAGATCCAGAGACCCGTTGCAAGATTTTCTCCATTGGAGGAACAGGATAATTGTCCTTGTCTGAAACCTTATTCATGTTTCGGAAATCAACGCATAACCTGATATCACCATTTTTCTTTCTAACGGGGACAAGATTTGCCACCCACTGTGCATGCCGAACCGGGAAAATTATTCTGGCGGCAAGGAGTTTATTCAGCTCCTTCTTGACAGTTGGTTCTAGGCTAGGATGCATTTTCCTCAATTTCTGTTGAAAAGGCTTAGCCTCTGGTTTCATAGGAATGACATGTTGCATTAAATTAGGATCAAACGTTTTCAGGTCATCATACGTCCATGCAAATATATCTTTGAACTCATTGAAGAGTTTAATGAAGGCTGTTTTTTCCTGGGGAGTACATGTACTACCCAGATTTACACATTGAGGGTTGTGTTCAGTACCTAGATTTACAAGGTTAGATTGCATGATGGAGCTATTAGTTTTACAATTCCTTGCAGCTTTAAATTTATCCTTCAAGTCATAGAATTTCTCAAGTTTGATTACTGATCTGGGAAGAGAACTAACCTGATTGAGAGATTCCTAAATTGAGCAAGGCTTATGGATTACCGCAAAATTATATAGATCCTCATCGTGAGTCATTTCGTCAATGACCACATCCTTAAAAGTATCCTTCAAAGTCAGAAAATCGATCAACTGGTCGTCGTTGTCGAAGACTCTCCAATTTTCTATGTTGTCAGGTATAGAAGGTCTGAAAAGCAATTCAACCGAGAAAGAATCAGTAAGCATTCCTTCGGATGGAATTAACCTTGAAGCAACATTAGCTAAAAGATCAGCTTCCTGATTTAGATAACGAGGGATGGAACTTATGTTAAATGCTTCAAATGCTAATAGTAAATTCCATACCTCTGCCTGATAATTTCTCAGGTGTCCAGCAATGAAATGTATAGTGTTATGTACCTGTCTAACAATTATCTCAGAGTCCCCTAACACTACCAAAGCTTTGGCTCCCAGGTCAATTGCTTTTTTCAGGCCTTGAATCAGAGCTTCATATTCAGCCACGTTGTTGGTGCATTCGAATTCTAACCTGCAGGAAATGAAATATGTTTTCCCATAGGGTTCTATTAGCAAGCAACCTGCACCAGTCCCTTCTTTTGACTTAGATCCGTCGAAATATAAAGACCAAAGACCATTGTTCAGATCTAAGTGTGCCGCATTTGGGGCTGGAATTTCATCTGTAACTTGCAAAAAATGGCAAATTTCAGACTGCTGTTCTGCACCTGTTATTGATGAAGTTTCAGCTTCAAAATCCCCAAAGAAAGAGTCTGCCATATAGTTGCCCATTATGGTGTCGGTGAATAATACCGATTCATTCGAATCATCCAATTCGGTGACGGTATGCTTCATGTAGCATTCCCGATCAATTCTGATTTTATTCGGGCGACCATTATGAGATATCCATAAGTGTGACCAATCAGTAGCAAAATATCCCTTCAGTTTCTCAGACCAATCTCTACTGAGAAATAGACCATATGCTTCTGGGATGTCTGCTACGATTATATCAATGATAAAATGGACTTGAGGATTTGAAGCTAACCTTATCAGCACCTCTTTCAACTTACCTATTACTTTTACGTTTGAACGATCAAGCTGTACAATACTTGTATCACAAGGTACAGGGACAACATTAAGTTTTTTACATACAGAGTATGGCATAACATTCTTGGAGGCTCCTGAGTCTATCATGCAGTTGTGTACTTTACGATTGCATATTTCAAACGTAAGTAAAAAAGGTGGAGTTGAAGAATCAGATTTCTTGCCTATGGATGATGCATTGACTGAAGATTTTGTTGGGTTATCTTTAGTGTTAGCAGAGTTGTTTTGACTTGAAGGAGTTTTTCCACTTTTACTTGGAGACACCCCTTGCATCATTTTATCTCTAATCACTGGTAACTTAAGTAGTTCATAGATAGAGATATTGGCTCTGATTTTCTTTAAGTCTTCAATCAGATCATATTCTAAATCAAGAGAGGGTGCAGATTTACTATTTGCAGGTTGAGTTTTTGTTTGTGCAGCTGAACTATTATCTGTAGTAGTTGTAGAAGGTTCCCCTAAGGGTTGATCTTTCTTGCTTCTAGTGTTATACTGATGCTGATTTACATTGACTACACCTACATCTTCATCATCAGTCAATTCTGAAGTATCCCAGAAGTGGCTGATAACTTGAGGAGGTTTATCTTCGGTGTCATTATCTTTATCTTGGGTGCCTTCAGAACTCTGTCTTGAAGATTGAGTTTCGTTTTCAGCTGATGTTTCTAGACCTGAAACTAATAGCTTGAGGAAACTATTAATTTCATCAATACTATTAGCTTCAGAGGGTGGAGTCTGTCTAGGAGCTGTATTCGGGAATGGCCTTCTGAAAGGTTGTCTAGGTGGTTCTTTAGGAAGAGTGTTTTCAGAAGTGCCTTTCTTTAAATCAATGATTTCATTAGACAGTTTTTTGATAACTCTTTGTAGGCTATATAGGTCTAATGAATCCTGACCTTTTTTCTTAGGGTTTGTGTTCTTGGTAGGACTGTCAGTCTTCTTACGAGAAGAAGATGCAGCATATGTGTCTACTCCAGGATTTGCTTTTATGGCAGACATATCTTTCTCAACCTTAATTGCTTCTTCAAAGTTTTCAGCAAGGGTAAGTTTGGATTTTTGTCTGACAAACATTGCCATTGACACAGGCAAGGCTGAAGTGTAAAATTCAATAGTGACATCCTCAGCTGGCCTTGAAGCAGCAGGGATCCTATTTCTTAGAGTAAGGAATCGCTGGTTGAAATCCTTGACCTTTTCCTTGGTTTCCATGCGAATTCTAGACAATTCTAGCACCAAGGCAGCCGGAGTCTTGTCGTCTCCAAACTTGTTCATGAAAGCAAGGTCAAATTCGTTCCAGCTGGTAATGGAACCAGCTATAAGAAAAAAATACCATGTCGATGCTTTACCCTTGAATGTATAAGGGAAAAGCCGACAGACTACATCTTCATGTTCAACATCCAGGAGCCGAACAGCTAACATAAACTTCTTGACATGATCTTCCGCTGGCTCTTTCGACTCAGGGTTGAACTTGGGTAACAACTTCTCAGGATGCTTAGGTAAAGGATGTTGATCACCTGGGACAGCCACTGCATCCTGAGCTAACCATGGCATATTAGCATTAGGTTTTGGGGGATTTACACCTGCCATGTTTCTTGGATTTGGAGGCGGTGAAAGTGGTGTTTGAAGAATACGAGGAGGCGAATGAGGCGGTGATGGTGGTTGACCAGACCCTCCTGAATCAGGTGGTCCTGAAGAAGAGGAAGGTTGATTGGTGCCTGTTAGAGATTGTTGTATTTGAAGATCGGAAAAGGCACCTAAAGACTGCTCTTGTTCTCCCGAGACAGGTTCAGGATGACGAGTGCGAGGCCGGGTGATCTGCGGAAGAGTTAATTCAGTGGGCTGGTGCCCAGTGAGATTCGAATAAGCCCTTGTTAAAATTCTACGATATTCGTTTATGGCTTGCTCGTACTGGTCAATTTCTTCAGGTGGGTGAATACCGGGAGAGTTGAACTGAGAGATCAGATTTCGAACAGAGTCACTCACTAGGGTTTCATTCACTCGTGATGAACGGTGAGAGCATGGTTGTGCAGTTGACTGTATTTGAGGGGTGATAGGATGATTAACTTTGTTTACAAGATTGTTTTCATCAGCCATTTTCCTAGGCTGGCCCTCCTTCTAGCGCCATTGTTGACGGGCGTAGATGACTATGCACACACCGGGGGAGACAACCCAGACTGGGATCCTTAAAGCAAATTCCAAGCTATTTGGGATGGTTGTTCCCGACAGGTTTAAAGGCTCTGTTAGCCTGAAAGTCTGACTATATAACAATCTAAGAGATAGATATAACACTACTGATTATTATCAGATATGTATCTATGTCTGTACAAATTAATAAATGTTATTAATTAGAGTATTAATCAACTAAGTTAAATCGGTTTATAAAGATAGAAAATTAAATAACTATTAACAAGCTTGATTAATAACAAAGATACATTACATACATCTGTACATTAACCAACAATGAAAAGAATAATCTGCATATGACATGAGTATAAACATCTATTTCAAATATATTTTTTAACAATATAATTAACAGAAAAGAAAAACATATTATCCTAACCTACGTACTATCCTGATCAGGAGCAATGCGAAATTTAAACTGAGATCAGGTCTGCTAACAGGACTATCAATAATCTTGAAAATCTTCGAAATAAATTTAGAAATCACCAAGATCATACAATAGACATGAAAACCACGTACGTAACGATGTCAGTCATCAATTTACAACATGGCGTTCATTAACAGATCGATAATCAGCCTAAGTCAATAGCCAAAGATAATATATTTGCACAATTTCATAAAAGAGATTATGAAAAACATGAATAATATAGAAAAATAGTAACAAGACCAGGGATAACATACACATGTGCTAAGTATAAAACTGTAAACATATATATAAGTTATCACCAGTTTAAAGATTGTATCTGCTGACAGGAAACTGTATCGAGTTACAGAAGATCAAGCCGCAGTCTTGTTGTCCCTTTTCCCCCAACGATCGACCCCTTATCCCACATGCTATCTCCCCTTAAATACATGTAATCTCCAAAGATAAACAGTCCTAAAAACTAGAGATAGAAAAATCGAACCCTCTAACCAATTTCTCTTGAAAATGACAAGTAAGACATGTCATTTTTCCATATACGTAAAAATGCCTAGAAATGGTAAAGATTCGATCCATAAAAATCTAAGACTTCAACGATGAAACAACACCTGGAAGGCTTGATAGTCGATTTGTTCCGATCATGTGGGGGATCATCCAAAAACAAACAACCATCAAAATCTGAGCAAGAACAGCAACCATATCACCTACAATGCAACACACGAAAGTGATATAATTAGCACACATACAAAAATAGAAATAACAAAAACTATGTAATAAACAAAAATAAAACAAGCCAATACCTGTACAGAAATAACCTGGTCATTAATCCATCATAGCTTCAAAATTGGAAATCGATATCAAATACACCCCAAAAACATTACAAATTTACAAGCGCGTTGAAGAATTGGATGTTCACACCACTCGACTGACTCAGCGACTGACCATTAAACTACATAAGCGCAACCTGAGCATTAAGCTCCCATACCTTTTCTTCGTTCTTATCATTCTCACTCTGTAATTTCAGAACCCTTCTAATCAGCTTATTCTTATGATTTTTCAGACGCAAGAGATGCTTATCACTTGAGTCTATTTTCTCCTTTAACTTAAGATTATTGGCCTCCATCAAATCGTGATTGGCTACTACTTCATTTACCCTTTCTTCCATCCTGCGTATTTTGTCTAAGAGACAATTCACAAACAATGGGTGCATCACATCCCCAACTTCATGAAAAATAGGCGAGCTTGTCTCTACAAACTTCTCTTTAGATGGAAGATCAATAACAGGATCCTCCCGAACGTCTTTATCAAACACAGGAATATCCTTACCAATCACAGGATAACTCTCATCAACAAGGTTCGAAACGAACTCAGGCTGAACATTATTATCATTAACAGGCAGTGGAAGATCTGCTTCTTCATCATCTATGACAACAGTCTCAACCTGAACAGTGTCAGTCACAGGGGTTTTGACAGTATTACCTTTTGCCATGCTCCTAGTAAATCTACCCACCAACTTGGCTTTCGGTCTGTTTCTTGCACGGCTGCAAATTTTATCACTATTGTTTTGTGGCGTAATCGGTGACAGAGATGAAAATATCCTCACGCGTTTAGAAACCATAGGAGTATCAGTGCTTCTCACTGGAGTAGACACAGGATCATTGCAAGGTTCAGGACTCATACGTCCAGGGTTTGACAGGGGTTTACGTAAAGAAGAAACTGAAACTGGACTCGGCTCTTTATGCTTGTTGCATTCCTCAGGGTTGTCAAACTGACAATGGCAGAAAGGCAAAAATCCATTGGACTCGACGAACTCATCCCGGGACCAGTTTGACTTCGACAACTCCTTATCAATTAACATGCGGACTAAGCCATGGTGAAAGAGACTATGACTAACATGCTTAGGACCCTTTTTAATTGCAGCAGAAATCTTAAATAGACTTTGCAACAGATAATAAGGTAAGTTCAGCGGGAAACCTATAAATGCAGACATCAACCTGAGATGATAGACGTACACTGAAGACAAACGACCTTCACAAGTCAGGTATCTGTGGATTAAATCCAGAACCGGACGCCATTCCTTTTTTAAGTATTTGCGAGCTACTCCACTGCGGAACGATACTTCTTGACAAGGGTTCTTTAGTAGTTGCCGCCACTCAATAATGTCCATCCTATTATATTTAAACCACCTCTCGCCGGTCAGTGACAGACCAGTGGCAAGCGCCACTGATCGTTCGTCCACCCGAAAACGGAGATCACCCACTTCAGCCTGAAAATCAACCAACGACACAGCAAAAACCCTTGTGACTTCAGGGTTCGAATCAGAGAATTTACTTATAAACGACATCCACCCAATAGCCTCGACTTTTGCTAACAGCTCAGGGTTCGAATCCAGCAATTTCATTTCGTAAGGCTCGACCCTCACCACTGGCGCCATGACTGACTGTGTCAAGGCACGTAACCGCACACAAAACAAATACCACAGCTCGGCACAAGACAGAGAACCAGATAGTGAGCACTCGGGATAAAGACTGAGCAAGAACAAGTAATGAAACTTAACCTTGTGATAAGCAAAATAAGCCATGAACAAACGTAGACTACACCCCTGCAAGTTCGGCACAAACGAAGACATTATCGCTCATAGAGGTAATCGATTAATGAGGAATGACGGTCGAAGACTCTAGATAACTCATGTTATCATTATTTATCCGGCATTAATGATATGAAGCCCTTCGCTGTACACGAAACAGGTGTTCCATTGACAGATAGCCACGATGGAGGACAAGTACTGGGACTTAAATGTGATGGACAGGGTTCAGTACCAGCGTAATGATACCATATCAACTTCGCAACAGTTGGATCAGAATTGGAGGTGACGGCATAAATTGATCTGACGATAAACCATAATCCATATCACCCTTACCGTAGATTTGACTTACCCTTCAAAGGTGGCGGACAATACAGCATAATACAAACCATCACGTCGAAACTAGACTTTGGAATATAAACCATATAAAAATCGCCATAAACAATTAATATCAACGATGGTTTGTAAACTTAGGATATGGCACGTAAGACATTTGTCCTTGGACACTCTAGGCGTTATCAGAGTTATAAATACCCGACCATTGATAACCATTAATCAACTTACAAATGAAATCCATAATAATGTGACAAACTATACCAAGATCAACTATCTCGATATCATAACCTTATAAATAGTTATAGTAACAAAATCAAACAATAAAATCAATTTATAATGTTTTGGATAAGATGCAAGACTAGGATGACGATAACAGGCATGGGAATCATTAATACTCATCCTTTGATTTTTTAAGTATAAATCCACCCAAAATAATAACTTCATAGTAGTGATTTCGTTAATCTAATATAGTTCACAAAGGTTGTTTAAAAATATGGAATTTCGCTGAATCAGTAGCTCAAGGAAGGCCACCCTTTCAGTAGCTGGTAATTCCTAATATTTGTCCCTTTAAAATTTGAACATTTCATCAAAACAAAATGGGATTTTGTTTGATGAAATATGTTTTTTTAAGGGCTGTTGAGCAGAGGAACAACAGTATGGTTAGAAACATTTCATAAGGAATATTCATACTGACAAATTCTTATGCATGATAATGCAACTACTTTAGCCAATACAACATTCATCCATATCTCATTGAAACTTTCTAGATGCCTTCCATCTCTACCAGGATCCAATATGTCAGCAAAGAGGTTTCATTCTAGATAAGTAGCAATGGAGAGTTGTATAGCACCATGAGCTACTTACCCATCACATGCATATTAGTAGTATACTATCATTAATGCAAACATTCTATCATGCATAATACATTAACTGAATATAACAAATGTATAACAAAACAATATCATGAAATGACAATTGAATACTTATCTTTATTTGTTTCGTGGGTAGACTCCTTGAGCCTTCAACTTCATCATCTTCTTCATACATGATAGCATCGTTTCTTATCCAAATGATAAGGTGGATAAGAAGTTCTTCAAGAGTTGAGATCTTCATATTCCCCATCGATTGAGGGATCTTCTTTGGATGGTAAGAGCTTGATCTTCAGTTGCTCCCACCTTCTCTTCTCAAGCTTCTTCTTCTTGTATGTTCTCTTTCCAAAAATTACTGAAAGTAATCACTTCCTTTTGGTACACATTCCTTGAATGAATGAATCCCATGATCCTGGGAGGCCATTCAAGGTGGCCATTGCCACTTCTGCATTCTTCACTTTTTCTTTTATCGCTTCAAGTTGTTCTTTGATTTGAGAGACCCTTATGACTGCATGGTCTCTGCGTTCTAGATCTTCACATTCTTCGACTGGTTTCTTAAGGTCGTATTCTGATTTCTGTTCTTCCCTTCAAATAGCTTGGTCAAGGAATTAAACATCTTTGGTGTCTTTAAGGAAGACACTTGTAGTACAAGTTGATTCGTGACTGAATCAGTAATGATCTTCTGGGCCTTGACCAAGTTCTTCTTGTGAAAGGCTTCTAGCCTCATCTCCCTTTGAAACTGGAACCTCTATACTCATGTAGGTGTCCAATCCATTTTCTTCAAAGAGATCAAGTACTTATATGCTTGGAATTCATCAAATTCATCAAGCTTATCATCAATCTAATGTGATAGATCACTTTGAAATGAGAACCTCAAATGAAAATAGCAATACATTAGATCTTACCGATTTGAGGTGTCTGTCTTGGTTCTGGAGCTGGCTGATCTAGGGTTTGTCACAGAAACCCTAATTTTACAAACTTGGAATATTTCATATCTGATTGGATATATAGATACATCTCTTCAAACGGATTTGTCCAATGTACTCCTTTTCTGAAAACAGTGGAGGGAAGCTCTCGGAACAGGAAGCCCTAATTTTCCAATTTCTTCTACAGAAATTCCTGTTACTGTTTCTATGATATATCCAAAATTGCTGCTCCTATGTGTCTGAAATTTCCACTGAGGTAACCTCTCATGTCCTTGATCCAACACCATAGGTTTCATCAGAATTTGTTTCACCATTTGGTATTTACGATCCTTTTCCCATGGTGACCTGTTACAGGACTGTTCAGAACAACGAAGTTGTACAACATGCAACGTGTCATTGGTTCATCTTCTAAGTCTGATATTTGGACCACCAAAATTAAAGTCTGTGCCCTTTTCGGAACATCTTCATGAATTCCATTTGGACCTATGTAGCCCAAGATATTGCAATTCTCCCTAGGTTTCCTGTTTAGGGATGAATTCTAGAAGAGGCTGGAACCCTAACTTGGAGAGATCATATCTCCGAGAATATAGAGATTCTGAGGCTGAATGTTGGAAAAAATGTCTATGAGGATTTTATCTTTGGCCCCGAAAATTTTCAGCTCCTGATCCTTCTCCAATTGCGGGATACAGTGAATGTACCAAAACGTAGCAGTTTTAGTATTTAGGGTTTTTCTAGCTCGGGGTCAAACTAGGGTTTGACTTTCCTGGTGTTTCACCCAACTAAATTTCTTGATCCAGGTCTCTAAAATTCGGTTTTTATGAGGAGAAAAATCCTATTCTTGTCTCACTCAAAAATTCTTCTTTTGTAGAAAGCCCTAATTTGCGCATAGAAAACTGAAAATGCTCGGAATCGAATTTCGCTTCGACAGAAATATGCGCCCTTCAATGGAGAGTCAGCCTAGCATACTTTTGCTAATGAAATGTGGAGAGAGACCCAAAACATAAGAATCCCTAGCTTCTGTAGTTGCACAATGTCTTCTTCTCAGGTTAGCTCTGATACCATGTTAGTTTTTCATCATATAAGCTAGCATTATGATCTTAGGATCTTTTCACTGAGAGAATAACAAGCACAGCAATAAAACATAAGCACATCACAAGAGACAAGAGACATAAAGAGTTTTTCTCAGAGAAACCATAAAGGAGAAAACCTCGCAACTTCCTTAGAGATAGAATCAGCACCAAAACAGTAAAAGCCCAAAACAGTGAGATGCACTCCCGACAGCAGTAGTCTTCTTCTTGTCTAGTCCCAGTGTATTTCCTTCCTCACTAATGCACTACACTTGAGTGAGTGAGTGATGTGTGTTGCAAGTGATAAATAGAGAGGCTCTCACTCTCTATTTATATTCTTCCATTCACTTGAAGTGCACTCCAACATGTCGGCCTCACTTAACAATTACTTACTATATCCGACATCTCTAGGAGTGTCTAATAACCCTAGTGCCCCACCACTTGTGGGGACTTTGCCTCCTCCGACCAATAGGAGGGTAACACAATGGTGGGGACTATTTCCCCGACTTACAATGACTCACCTAGGGTCGACTTCACTAGGATAGTCTAATAACCCAAGGGCCCCACAACTATGGGGACTTTAACCCTTGACCAATAGGAGGGTTACCCACAATGACTTGACATGACTTTCTCATTATATAAACTTCCCAGAATAAACATCGGGGTATGACATGACTCAAGTACATTACAATACATCCCTGAATGAACATCGGGTTACAATAGATAAGAAATACAAGGGAATACATTCCAAAGTTACAATTACATCAACAAGGACTCCTGGGCTCACTCATCCCAACAAAAGGTGGTGTCCTTCTTCAAAAGACACATGAAGCCTCTAGTCAAATTGAAAAAAATGACAACGAATCTCCATAAGAAGTTTTCCATGCCTTGAAACATTGAAGATGACGAATGTTTTTCGGGGAAGACAACTGAAGTATTGCCTCAACCTTCAAAGGGTCAACTCTTATACCCTCTTTAGAAACAACGAATCCTAATAAGCAACTAGACTTCACACAAAAGATGCACTTGTGAGGATTTAACCTGACCAAATAATGGTGCCACCTTTTGAATACCAATCTCAAATGATAGGAATGACACATTCTCATACGAGAATGAGCAGCAAGGTCATCCAAAAATACTTTGATAATCGATTTGAGATCATGGAAGATCAAGGTCATGGCCCACTGAAAAGTAGCTCTGGCATTCTTAAGGCCAAAAGGCATTTTCCGATATGAAAAAGTTCCCCAAGGACAAATAAATGTGGTCTTATGTTGGTCCTCAGGTTTAATTTGTATCTGAATGTATCCGAAAAAGCTATCCATAAAGGAAAAAACCTCGCTACTCGCACATCGATCCAAAATCTGATCAATAAATGGTGTGGGGAAATTGTCCTTAAGACAGGCACGATTCAAATCACGGAAATCAATACATATGCAGATCACTCCCTGCTTCTTATCAACCGAAACGGGGTTTGAAACCCACTCCATCAAGGGAACGAGATAGATAAAACTGGCTTTCAACAGTTTCTCTATCTCTGCATTAATCGCGGGTGCTTTCCTAGGATTCACTACATGCAAGCGTTGTCGAACAGGCTTAGCATTGGGATAAGTCTTAATCTCGTGTTCAACAATGCGAGGGTCTATACCTGGCATTTCATCGTAAGACCAACAAAGATATCATGAAATTCTTTAAACAGCTCGATGTATTCTTGAATCTCAGCATGGGAACATTCTGCCCCAATATAGACATTCTCTATCCTGCCAAGATCATGAGAGATATTGATAGGAATGATTGGAGATATATTTTCCATGTTCCCATCAGCCATCAGACCAGAAGAGCTTAATGGAACCATGGGACTACCAATTCTCTCACTAAGAACCTCCCTAAAGTCCTCACACTCCAACCGGTCAAGCTCGGGAAGAAAGTAAGATATATGATGGAACTCTTCCCATGGTGGCTCAACTCCCGACATGGCCTTAATAATCACTTCGTCTCAAGGAAAAACACTATCAAGGCAGTTGTGCGCATGAGAAGACTGAACTGCCCATGTAGGCAGCACATATGGGTCCTCCTCCTTCGTTCGTGAAGAGGAAGGACTAGGCTCTGCAACACATCCAAGATTAGCTTGATAAGCTACCATAGTTGCAGGAAACGACACGTCCATCACGATGGGCTCACTCGAAGTATTTGGTGTAGGAAGAATCCAAGGATCTTCCATATGAATCGTGTGAAAAGACATTGATCTCACACATGTTGAAACCTCATCGAAACTAGACCCTATCATAAGGATAGGTGCAGGACAGCTAAAGCTTCCCATTAGGGATGGATACATGCCCACACCCACACTCCCAGTTGCCGGCTGAGAGTGCTCTACAATCGGGATCGAAGCTCCTGAAGATGCGGTAACTAACGGATTCTTGAATGAATTTTGATCAATCGTAACTATCTTCCCATTAAATGGAAAGCATACAACATGAAATAGTGAAGAAGCTATGGCTTACATACTGTACATCCAATTCCTACCCAGCAAGAGATTGTAGTCAAGGGGCACATCAACCACCTCGACCTCTATCGCAACAGTATTCTCTCCCAAATGGACCTTAAGGGAAGGAAGGATCCCATGCATCCTAAACGATATCCCATCAAACACATTTAACATGGTCGCAGATTTAGACAACTCAGGGGAACCTAAACCCTTCCAACATGATAAAGACATCACAGAAGCAGCAGCGCCTTCGTCAATCACAATGCGCTTGACAGTCATGTTGAGATGTTCTACATGAATCAAAAGAGACACATAGTAAGGAAAGCAAGGATGAAGTCATGCGGTTTCAAATTTAATCATGGAGGAAGAATTATCATCATTCACACCCAGGGCAGAAAGCAAATCCTTCCTTTGTGAAGGACAACTCTGAAGTACTTCTAGTGCAGAGATCGCACAAGGAGTGTGGCCCAAATCCTCAACAACAGAATAGTTCTGGGTGGCTCAGGCATTAGGATTGTGCCCCGAATGCTTAAGGACTCCCTTAGGAATGCAAGGTGCAACTTTAGGTTTATCCACAGGTTTTTCAATACGCAAAGGAGTCTTTGGTGGATCAGGTTCCTTTCCTGGGTTGGGTTGTGACGAACCATAGTCCTTCGCACTGGTCACAACTTTTGCAGCACATACCATGCAACCATGAGCACTACCCTCCAGCGGATCTTGATCACCACCAGATTGATCATGGGTCCTCGATTTCATGTTTTGATTGTGAGGTAAAGGGTTAGTCAGCACAGCTAGGCCCTACGATACGAGTGCACAAGTAAGTGAGGTGATCTTCCTTACACAACTTGCAAGGAAATTTAACCTTACGTTTAGCTTGCTTGTCCCCCCCAGTATTACGGGCATTCTTTTCATTATTATTACCATTTTCATTCCTATTCCCACCCTTACTATTGTTCTTACCCTTCTTTTTATTCCTTCCGGGTTCCTGGTTACCCTTCTAGTCCGACGATTGCACTGAATGCACACTCACCATTTGGGTGGGTTGAGACAAAGCCGTGGCTTGTCCCAAAGAAGATTGGTTGATTGACAATTGACTGACTTGTTTTGCAACCAAATCTGTAGGTTTATCACTCGCACAACCAACAATGCCATCGGCATGTGGTCTAGGTTTAACTTTGGGGTCGAAACTAGAATGCGAAGCATTGGGAATGATCTCATATAACAAACCAGATTGAGCATAAATCAAATCCATTTCTTGTGCCCTAAAAATGGCTTGTTCCTCATTTTGCACTCTAGATGTAGAAACATCCTTCGCTATATAAGGTAATAACGACTTAAGGAACCATTCGAGGAGGAATTATAGCTGTATAAAGGCTTTAATCAACCTCTTCCATCTACGCCACTCTTGGATATGATCCGAGATATGTGTGGCTTTATCCTATCGAAATGTCGACAAGCATTCCGTACCAATGTCATAACGCACTAGTAGCTGGAAGTGGTTAAGAAAATTCATCACTAGGTCATCGAACAAAGCAAATGCCCCCCTAGGTAGCTCTATATACCATTTTGCGGCAGGCCCTGTAAGGGTGTGTTGAAACAGCCTTAAATAGATCGAATCTTGGTGTAAGGAATTTGAAGAGCACCATAGGTGAAAGGTAGTAACATGTTCGCTCAGATCCTCTCCCGATTTTCCCTTGAATTTTGGTATGTCTGAGGGAATCTTAGTAGGGACAGTCGGCCAAGCTGGGTCATGAGCTACAGGATCGTTCATCAATCTCGACAAGTCAAGAAGATTTAGTGTTGTGATGAAAGGGATCCTAGGATTAGTAGGTCGATGGACCATTCCCTGATAGTTCTGATTCACATAGGTCTGATTACCATAACCACCATGGCCTTGGCCATAGTGCCCTCCTCCCGTTTGACCCATATAGGGTGGCATGGAAGCACCATAGTGTGGTGTACCTTGACTATTCGGAGCTACAAAGCCGTAATTTGGAGAGTAAGCGGGTTGTTGATACCCGTACCCATAAGGTGAAGAACCCTGTCCATACTGCATCCCATAATAAGGTCCATAATTCATCGCATGAGATGTCCCGTGAGACACTCCGTAAGTAGGGATATACGCTCCGGAAGTAGGAATATACATTCCAGAAGTAGGAATATACACTCCGAAAGTAGGAATATACACTCCAAAAGTAGTAACATGACCTCTAGAAGTATGAACACGACCTCCCGAAACAATGGGCGATACTTGAACTTGAGACACAACTGGTCGAGTAACCGCAGTACAGACCTGACTCGTAGCAACATTCCGGCTTGAAGGACCACATGAATGAGGTGGAGGGTGAACATTCAAAGAACTAGGGACAGAGGACGAAGGGACCTGTGTAATTATGTACGTGTTGTTCCCTATAGTCACTCATCTCGGATCTGGTATCCTAATAGGATCACTGGCCTTAGGCCTAGGAGGAATATGTGATGTAGCTTCCACTACCGGGATGGAAGGTACAATGTGACTTGTGCTCCCAAACCTCTCCGCATGGTAAGGAATGAGAGTGCCCCCAGGCATAGTGTTAGGCTCAAACTCCGACTCGACATGAAATGCCAAATCATGTGTGGGAAAACCAAACATGCCATAACTAGCATAACTAGTGCTCGCAGGTTCAAAATGAGTCTCATCATCTTTCAGCATTCCATACCGGTGATGCTTCAATGGGGGATCAACACTAGAGTAAGTAGGTCCATCATGAAAAGTACCTATATCAGAAATTACAGGACCTAACTCAGTCAAATCAGGTGAAGGATCATAGTTAGGAGTAAAGTCCCCATCTTCCAATTGAATGGGAGAAGGTGGTTCAGGAATACCTTCAACATGGTCTCCCATCGTGTGTGAATCAATGTGCGAAGTAATCCGCCTGGACTTTCTATCACTCTCTCTCAAAGGAGGAGGAAATGTAGAAGGCGGAAGTCCTGCTAAACGATGAGAACGCAAGGCGCCGCACCCAAATCCACAATTACTCAAAAAATATAAAAGACTCTCTATCTATGAAAACCCTAGGCAAGCTAACGTGCACAAAGCATACACCAATAAAATCTAAATCCAAACACAAGCAATCAAGGGTAGGATAAATGAGCTCCTGAATGAAGCAGGTATATCTCGCCTAGGAGAGGCTTGAGACTCCCATACACAACAAGCGGAGGTACGTAACCAATTATTATGGCCCTCAGCTTCAATGCGTAAAGCGACTGTGTTGTCCAACCCCAACCTGGTCGGGACACCCGTAGAATAACTCCTGCAGAGTACCCCCTCGATATCCTAGGTAAGGAAACTAAGGTCACCTTAATATAATCAATGCTTAGGCGGACAGTCGCAGGCGGTATTGACCTTATGGGCAGGGTAGCAAAGCCTGAAACTCTCAAAAGAGCCCCCAGATACGAATACAATCCTGGAAATATCTCCGGTGCTACTCAGTTATGACTAGGGGTCATCCCAATCAATAACCACTCACACTGCCTCGTGCTTAACTCCCTTTTGAGAGGAGGATCTTGAGAAACACTGGTTATACCAAGGAATTTCACACACTCACCTGGACAGACACATACATGTTGTTGTTTAGTGGTCTTGGAGAATTTACTCACAATGAACTATTCCAAGACCCTAAAACCTAATCTTGTTGGTGAACCTTATCAAATAAAATAGTGTAGTTCATTTTAATTAAGTGTTGATTTTAATTGGCTTTATTACTCAAAAGAGGTATATGGCTGTGAAACTAATGGCGTTATGACACAACATGAAGCAAAATGCACACCTAACAATCAATGCAAATGCATTGTGTCCTTGAAAAATAGGGTATGCTACTACGTGAAATGCACAATTTTCTTTAGATGATAGATGCAAACTTTCCTATATGAAATCCTGACTAATACTCCAAAGCAAATCTAGTGCAAGTACTATGCAAAATGCAAGATGCAATGCATAATGATAATCAAATATTTTTCATTTTTTTGAAATAAAACTGAGATACTAAAGGAAAAGAATGGTTCTACAACCCCCAGACTTTGCAAGCACACTCAAGCAGCACTCAAGCAAAGTACTAAGGTAAAATAAATCTAATGCACTAATCCCCCCAAAAAAATCGAAAATGCAATGACAAGAACATTCTTCAAAAAAGAAATTTTACCCTAAAAAAACGTCTCTGGTCAGAAACAAAGGTGTATACAGACTCTAGCAGTATCAAAGGAGACTCAGTAATTATCCAAATTCACCTAGCAACAATCAATCTTCCTCTAGAAGGCAAAACTAAGGGCATACGCGACTGTTCATAGTAAACCTGCATGTGTATGTGGAAATAGCAGTGAAACCCGTGTATATACGTGACTGTGAGTTAAAAACTCACATACATGAAGAAGGTGCATAAAAATAAAGGAAAACAGACAAGCTGAGACAAACTTCACACCAATCAGACACTACCATCCAAACATGCCCCCAGACCTGACACAAAAACAAGAGAAAAAAGAGCAACTCAAAGTCATTGAATGCCGATAGAAAACCCCCAAAGGACAACTACTAGGAACTCTCCAGTGGAGTCGCCAATTCTGTTATGGAGAGAAATTCCTATGGCTTGGGGTACCACAACAGACATCTTGACTCCAGAAATCAATCCTTTCCAATATGCAATAGAAATCAAATATCTAACACTAAAGGATCAGACCTCGTACCTTATTCCGGACGGTTGAAGTAGATCCGCGTTGAGCTTTCCAACTTTAGCTTGAATTGATTAATCACTTTCCTCAACAACAAGTAAACAAGACAAGTATACTATATATTGGTGTTAGATCTATTCTAGCATATATAATCAACAATGTATAAGCATTTGAAATAATCCATGGATAAAATATTCATTCAAATATACATTATTGGACAAGAAAATATATTTCTATTAATATAAAATCAGAGATTACAATGAATACAACCTCTAGCGGCACGTCTGCGAATCGGAGAAACTGAATCCCCCACTTGGGCCTCCACCACCTCAATCCTTCATCTCTCGATAGCAAGCTCACAAGCAAAAGGCAAGCTTGGGAAGAACACAAAAGTGCTCCAAGGGACAAAGGGATGCAGACTCAAGCACAAGTTTTGGCAACAATGGACTATAGTTTCTTTGCTCTCAATTCTCTTATGCCTTTAATGTATCCAAAGAGTTCCTTATATAGCTTTTCAAAGGGGTAATGAAAGGTCAAATTTGAGCGATATCAAGGCATATGGAAGTCCAGGAGACAAGTGAGTTGGATCCATGTTAAGGAAAACTCCAAAAGGATTTGGATTTTGTACACATCCCGATGTACGTGATTTTAGGGGTCAAACCCGCGTATATACGCGATAAGGGGTTTAAAATTCGCGTATAGAAATTTTCACATGTTTATAGGGATGGTCTAGGATACATCAAAGGACAAAAAATGGTCCAAGGGGTCTAAGGAGTATGCAGAGGGACAGGGGGAGGCCATACAAGTGTGATTCACCTGGTGCGGTAAAATCAGCTATAACACTTGTTCTTCTAGTTGTGAAGCCATATGGCTTCGGAAGTTGATGTCAAGTCTATTTGACCTAGAGTTGGATACCATGGTGATTTTATGTGACAACCAGAGTTGTATAATGATGACGAAGAACTCAGTGTTCCACGACAAGTCAAAGCACATAGAAATATGGTATTTTTACATACGGGATATGGTATATAACGGAGCTATAAAGCTATAGTATGTGAGTACATATGAACAAGTTGTCAATGTGTTGACTAAGCCTCTGTATCGAGTAAAGTTTGAATACTTATGTGACAAGATTGGTGTGGTTCGAAAGGGGGAGCAATGATGATGATGTTGCAGACCCTCCTCGAAAGGGGGAGTAGTGATGATGATGTTGCAGTGGGATTGCATCATCCCTGGACATTATTCCTAAAGTGATCTGTAGACCTTTGTATCCATGTTATGGTGGATTGTATCATCCCTAGAAATTAGTCCTAAAGTGGTTCACAGACTTCTGTCTCCGTATTGTGGTGGATTGTATCATCCCTGGACATTAGTCCTAAAGCGATCTGTAGACTTCTATCTTTGTGTTGTGGTGGATTGTATCATCCCTGGACATTAGTACTAAAGTGATCCACAAACTTTTGTCTCCGTGGTGTGGTGGATTGTATCATCCATGGACATTAGTCTTAAAGTGATCCGTAGACTTCTGTCTTTGTGTTGTGGTGGATTGTATCATCCTTGGACATTAGTATTAAAGTGATCTATAGACTTCTGTCTCTGTGTTGTACTATATTGTATCATCCCTGGAAATAAGTTCTAAAGTGATCCACATACTTTTGTCTCTGTGTTGTGGTGGATCGTATCATCCCTGTACATTTGTCCTAAAGTGATCCACAGACTTCTGTCTCCGTGTTGTGGTGGGATTGAATCATCCCTAGACATTAGTCCTAAAATAATCCACAAGATTTTGTCTCTGTGATGTGGATATGATTGCATCATCTTTGGACTTATGCCCTAAGGTGATAGGGAGTGATCATCTCGTAATGGGATCATGCGTGTTGCGGGTTATGTTGTTGCAGATGATGATGTTGTTGATCGAAAGGTCAAGTGTTGTTGCAGCTGGTGATGTTGTTGATAAAAATATCAAGCGTTGTTGTAGATGATCGAGTGATTGAGTGTTGCAGAAGATGAAGATCAAAGATGAAGACTCAGTTTTGTAGAAGATAATGCTCCAACACTGAAAATGTTGAATATGTTCCAGTAACTGTTCCACTTGCTGATGATTGTTGAATAAAAATTTCGATGACATATAGATGTATCACCTTGGTGTTGTTGAAGATTCTCTCTCTCCATGATCCTTCATTTCTTGTTGTTTTTGTTAGTAGAATACCCTTCTCATTAAGGGGGAGTGTTGAAATATTGTAACTTTGAAGAATATTCTAAATGCATTTTTATGTTCTAATCTATTAGAGATGTTTTATTCCTCCGTCAAGATGTTATTATTGTATTTGGTCATCATAGAGTCATGAGGTAAGAACCTCTATTGTAAGTTAGGTCAATAGAACCCTCCAAAATTTAATATCTTATTCTTTTGTGTCTTCCTAGGTGAAGTCAACCCAATAAGTTTGTTGGGGCTGACCTGTTAGGAAAAAAGTCAAGTGGAAGATAAAGTATAAATAGAAGAGGTGTGTTCCTCATTTGAACACACACACACACACTTGTGTATAGCACATAGGAGAGAGATATATATCTTCAAGGAGAAGGAAAACCTATTTGGGGTTTTGTATTTGTACTTTTGATACATCTATATAGAGGAAGTTTTGCTGGGTTTTCTTCCCTTAGAGGGGTTCCCAGGATAAATCTGTTTCTTTCTTGTGATTGTGCTTCTATCAATGATCCCGCATATGCTATTGTTGTGAAATTGAATTGAATACTAATGATATCTAGCTAATCATATGGAATCTTAACAAACACTATCTAGGAGACAAGCAAAAACCAAACTAGTTTTCATCAATTGGATTCAAACACCTAGGAACTTTTCTAAACTTCGTCCCAAGCAACACAGGATTGTAATAAATTAAAATGAATAGTAGCATGCACATAGATATGAAAACTATTATTAGAGGTATTTTAATTCCATACATAGTGTGGTGGGCATGTTCTTTGGGTACATCACGCCTGGCATGGTCCGAAGACCATGTAGTTTCTTCCTCGATACTTCTGTGGAAAATGAATGGCTTTTGGTGATTCACCATATATATCTAGACTTGGATTACATTCATATTGTAGATAGAATCAAGTGGTTCATATTTTGGTAGTATATTTGGTGGTTTGAGTGGATTTGAGAAAGATAACACAATTCAGGATTGCACAACTAGTCTACATTCAAGTCAATCCCAACAACATAAGAGACTAACAAATATGAAAAAAAGGAATGGAAGGTGTTCATTATGGTCTTAATTAATACCAAGAACTAACATAATCGAAATTCATTGAGCATAGGATAGAATACTGAATGATTACTGTAAATTAGTCAAAATCTATGCAAATCTAGAGAAGGTGTGAAAAACTCATAATCAAGCTTCTGCATTATAAAAGTTTTAGTAGTGATATCATATGTTCATAACACAACATATACATCAAATTGGAGTGAATAGGCTCCTAATAATCGTTCATGAGTTGATACCTTTCATTACAAACAATTATAATTGGAAATAACTAGAAATATTTAGGATTCAAACTAATTAGATGCATAACTCTCCTTCAAAATTTTGAATTAGATATAAAACATTCTATAGGACATGGTTTAGCTCAAATATATTCCAAGATTACATCCATAACAATATTCATATGTATCCCTATCCATAACATTAAAGATCTCAATGGAAAATAACAACAAGCTCTGGATTTCAAACCCACTTGACCATCAAATCGCCTTTATAAATTCAAATGACTTGTAGTAGTATGAATACCTACAAATAGCTCAAATGACCTGTAATAAAATCAATGATGATGGTTGGATACCATCCTCCACAAGATCTAGTTGAAGAATCAACTAGTAGAATAAGCAGTAGGGGCACATCTTCGAGTTGTGAGAATGGGAACATCACCTAAGTTTGGACAAGCTTCAAAGTTCATCAATTTGAATTCTTATACTGGAAAAATATATGAATGGGTGTGCAACACCTTCTTTTAAAGCCATTTTGGCTTCTTGGACAAGCTACATTATCCAATCTTTATCCAATGCATCCTCCTTAGCCATATTAGGAGTTGTTGCTTTGATGGATTTCTTGCTTTGTTATCTTTCCTTGATTTAGTCTGCTTTTCCATTATTTATTCTTCCTTTGTGATTTTAAAGGCTTTCCTTATTTTCTACCACCTTATGCTTTTCATTCTTTTTTCCAGTTTCCTTCTTTTCTCTCATTTATGCTTTTCTTTCCACTTTCCTGCTTTCCTCTACTTTCTTGCTTTCTTATAAACTCTGATTTGGAAACAAATTATGAGGCCCCCCTAAATCTCTATGTGCCTTCTTGGTCCCTCCTATGCATTATACACTCGTGCAAATATTAATTAATAATTAAATATTCAAACTAAGGACTACAACACTGCTAATTTAATTATTCCAAAATTGTGGTCCCTGTCATCCTTTCAATTTGACTTCATTACATAAAATGATTAAAGCTAAAAGTAGCTCCTTGTTAATTAATTTATTGCTCCATTAGGACCAATGGAGTTCTCAAGGTATAGGTATTTCTCCATGGTGTTACAAAAAAAAATAGGGACATTACACATTCTGTCATGCCAAACCTGTTCAACAATTCTCCAATCTAATTCTTATGGGAGATGAATATGCACTTTGGATTCTTAATTACTTCAATTCCCAAGTAGTAGTGAATATTTCCCAAATATGTCATCTCAAATCCTTTGTTCAACTCTTTCATTATAGATGCAATATAGATTTCATTGTTCCCTGTCATCAAAAGATCGTCTACATACAGCACGAGATATACAACAAATTTCCAACTTCATTTACAAATAGCCTTGCATTATCAAGATTTAAATGTTTTAGAATATGCTCAGTTAACTTTCCATACCATGTGTGAGGTGCTTGTTTAAGGCCATGGGATGACTTGATGAGTTTCCATACCTTATTTTCTTGTATAGTCACACTAAATCCTTTTGTATGAGAGATGAATACATTCTCTTTCAAGTCTCCATTCAAGAAAGTAGTCTTCACATATATATCAACACACTCTACCTAAAGACACATTTATACCAAGTTTATTTTAACCAACTCCCAAGTGTCTAAATATCTTAACAGGTAGACCATCTTTACTTCATTCCACACAATCTAGAACTATGATTTTAATCTCCATTTATGCATGTAGTTTGTTGGAAATTAGAGAGTGATAACAATCCTAGAAAGGTTCAAAGAACTAATGGAATGACACAAGTAAGTAAGATCAATGACTAAGTTTTGTACATCAAGATATGAAGAAATAACATAAGTAATATGGAATTCATAAGGATTTATAAAGTTGATTATCTACAATGCTGATCATTCTAATTTAAAGTAATAAAACAACATGGAATGCTAATAAAACAAAAATGTTGGTAATAATTATATAGTGATAGAAATAAAATGAAACAAGAAGGAAACTAATCTATGATTAGAGGGGATTCAACCACCAATTGCAACTTTAGAGTAGGCCCTTACTTCGAAGCAAGCCAGGGGTTTAATTCCTCGAAGGAAAGAATTTGTGCTAGTAAGCAAGCAAATGAAAATCAAGAATCTATTTTATTTTATGAAATTCAAAATTATGTTGTATTATTGAAAGAAAACTGAATTTGACTCTCATGCTCTTCTTAAATATAAACCAACTCCCCACCCCCGCCCCCCAACCCCTCGGAAAAAATCGAGAAAATCCACTACTCATTTAAACATTTTTCTACAATTTAGGAAATTACCTTATACACAAAGAACCTTCCCAACTTGTCCTAGCCTTGTGGAGTTTTATATTTGGCTTGAAAATTCTCCCATAACTTTCACTTTTGGGTTGCAAGGAAGGGTTAACGAATTTGCAACAATATTAATACATGTTGGAATCCTTTAGTCTAGTGTTTGCATTCTTAGAAAATAATGTGCCCTTTCGATGGTGAGAAGGGTAACCTTGCAATTTATTTTTAAGGTCACAATCAAGCTAGACACTAATTTGGTGTATGAGACTCCCTTGTTTGTGGGACAAGGGACTCCCCTCTAGGCATTAATGTAATTGCTAAAGTCTATAGAGGTATATATTGCCCTACCCCCCTTCGGATTTGAACCTATGACTTCTTAGGAGAAAAACACATATTCTTAATCGTTAGACCCACTCAGACTCTACAGATGTTATACACCAACAATCACATATAAATCACATATTCAATTCTATAAATGATTGATAATCTTGAAATGACTTTATTAATAAGTTGGGAATGTATAGTTAATCAAAAGGAAATGAATGAAAAAAATGAGTGAAAAGGGTAATTCTTGCATAGCAATATTGGGTATTAAGGTGAGGAATAAAGTCTTGGTCTTAATAGAGTCTTAGTCATAATCATATTGAGTTAAGTGACGTGGACTCATTGAGAGCTCCACGTCGATTAGCTATAGGTCGATCGCGATCTCATGAGGTCATGACTCCAAATATGATAGGTGTTTTAAATGTGCACGCGGAGTGGAAATTTACATTCGGCAAGCTGACGTGGTTTCTCCAAAAGTAGATCCGACGGCCGTGGTGCTTTCAACTTTTACATGTGTACTCTCTTGAAATTAATGATACATTTAAAAAGAATAATGTATCAGACTATTTTAATTTTACAACTATGGAATTTCCATGTCCATTAATTTCTAGAATATTTTACCTTAGTGGCTTTATATTTGTGGGCCATAATTAAACAATGCAATAAAACAAAGCATAAGAAGTCAAATACACATAGATAAAATGTGATAATATTGGCGTATATTTATTTAGTGAATTTCCATCTAAGTGGCGACATGCTATTGTTTTTTTTATAATATTAATCTAATCTTGATTTTCCCATTTGTCTTTATGTCCAAATTAAAATAATGGGTAAAAATAATATTATTGTACAATATAGTACCTATGTTTAAAGTTCACTCTTTAGTTTTAAAAAAAATAAATGAATAAAATTAAAATAATGGGTAAAAATAATATTATTGTACAATATAGTACTTATGTTTAAAGTCACTTTTTAGTTTTTAACAAAATAAATGAATACGATTGAGATGGTTATCCTAAGAAATTTTTGATATATCGAAAGGCAAGATTTTTAGTGTTGTTTTTGGGTCCCATGTCAATAGGACCGAGAAGCGAATAATATCAATACAATGTGCTTGACATCATTAAAAATTTGTATATTTTATGCTTTGGAGATGCATTTGGTATACGATTTTTTTAAATATATAATTATAATTTATTATTATACATTGTGAAAAATTATTATTGAAAATTTTAATTAGTTGGCTTATTGCTTTTATAATATAATAAAAAAATGATTGAGATCCAACCTTCGTATCTAGTGCAAATGCTGCAAATCCTACTTGCTTTTATATTTTAGGTATGAAAAAATAAGTTTATGAAACTTGTAATCATGTTTATATTGGTGTATATATCAACTCTTTTTCAAGATGGAAAATATATATATTTTATTTTTTATTATTATTAAAAAGAATATTTTATATTTTTATTTGATATTATAAAAAGGTTATTAATCTTAATTTTGATAATTATTTTTCTGTTTTAACTAGCATAAAGAAGAAGATCTACATTAGCTAAAATAAAACGAATTCTCATAAGCTATATAGTCAAACAAAGAGTTGGACCTTTTCCAAAAACTTCGTGGGTTGAAAGGATCTATCATCTTTGTGAGACTATGAGTGTTCAAGATGAAAAGCACTTCTTGTTAGATTGACGTGTGTACATCCACATAAGATCTAAGTTTCAATTTTTTTGTTACAATACTGGCCTACCGAGCCTTCTATCTAATCAAAATTATAGTAATTTGGGAACACTCCAATTTTTTTGAGAAGGGAGAATTTTAAGGATCCATGATTTTTTTTTAATGTAGACCTTGGTGAAGCTTACTAATTATGAAATTTTGATAATTTTTTTTTAAAATATATTCAAATTTCTAAGGGTTTATATAGTTTTTGGACAATTTTGGTGAATTTTAGATCTTATGAAATTTGGGCCATTCATATTAGAAAAAATGAAAAAGGACAATTTGTTTTAAACCTCAAAAAGTAGCCCAAAGTTGTTCATTACTTTTCTTTCTTAAGGTTCGGTAGACATTAACTATAATCGTCATTATCATCGTCATATAAATTTGTTCAATAGTTTTTGTTTACTTTATCTTTTATATAGAATGTAACCTATTTCTATCCTTCATAAAATATAAAACCAACAAAACATTGTCTGCACATTATATTATTATCTAAATGCATCAAGTTATCATAATGTCTAAAAACCACAGTCTTTGATTCATGATGCCAGAGAATCCAAAGTACTGGGTCGTTAATGTAAACATAATATTAATTTTGTTGTTGGGGCCTTAAAATTGCATTCATTCTTTGTTTATACATATCCAATACTCAAAATTTTAAACCCATAATTCATTTACATAGTCGCAACTTCAATTCTGAGAGTCCTTAAATATAAACATGACAATCACTAGTAAATAATATGCACATGAAAACAACAAAGAAAGACCAAGCAAACACGCATATTCAACACACAACTAATCAACTATAATGTTAGTAAGAGACATCAGTCCCTTGTGACTTCCTCACAAAAAGTGATTTCTCTGCAAATTATGCTAAGAGACATCACTTCCTTATAACTTCCCCATAAAACTGATTTCTCCATAAGTTACACTACCGATTACAACTTCAAACATATATATTTACCATAAATAAAAAAATGGCTACAATTTATATCTGAAGGTGATTTTTCCCTACATTGGAATGTGTGTATTATGGTTAGAAATGGAGTTGTGTTTATTTTTATAATATATACCTTAATCATTTTACATCATTATTGCAATCAATAATTTTTTCTTCACTTGAGGAACTTTAAATTACTGGTTTGTTCAATAGTTAATTGTCATCTTAGTGGCGATTCACTAGATGGTTAATATCACATCAAGAAAACATGCATGTAATACCATTTTTTACAAGTTTAACATGATATTTATATATGTTGGACTGATATAACAAGAAGAAAATATGCACATACTTTGTACAACAATGTAACAGTGTATTACAAGTTTAACGTCAGAAAATATATCTACATTGTGTCATCTTGGCTTAAATAAAATAATTACATCATATTTGCAAATGCATCTATCATTTTGGATGTTATCATTGAATCCATGAAATAAATGGAGGTTCACTATCACAGTTCCTATACTATGTGCATTAGTTTGTACTTTTTGCATGTACATTATTATTTTCAACATTGTCTCTTTTTTTTTACATGTATATATGTATTACACTTTTTAAGAATATGCTACCATTTTATTTTGGTAAGATTATTTGTATATCAACATTAATCTTTATGGTTTATATTCTTTACCAATTCATGAATTCTAAGTGGATAATACTAAATAAACTAATCAATGGATAAAGTAAAATTTGTTAACAATATTTATTATTATCTATTATTTTCAACATTAGAATACGTAGTGATAGAAAAACGATATCAAAGAAAACAATTCATTACAAAATCATAAACTAATAGTAAATATATATTCAACTAAGGCACTCAGTTTGAGAATATTTTCTTCCTCTATATTCATTAAACATAAATGTAGGTATAAAAGACTTTTACTTCCAAGTAATATATCTTAGAGAAACCTTCCAAGCACCTCCCCTCATTTCAAGGATGGTACCCAAGGTAAAGCCTATATTCTTCAGGGCATAAGGATAGGTCAATAGCCCATGAATAGATCATATATAACTCATCACCAACCGGCTCACTTAAACCATTCACGTCACAGAGTGAGATTTGAACTCAGGTGAAAATAATGACATTTTTCCCTCAACCAATCGAATTACAACCAATTGATAGGTACAAATACCTTATATATTACAATGTGAACATTGACCTCTTAGAGGATACACTAATACAACTCACTCAAACAAGAAAGTAAATCTCATGGATTCTTCTCACAGTCATAAGAATCGTTCACATGAGTCTCATATACATGGTAAATCCCCCATGTTCAACATGGACAAATATTCCATCATATACATTGTCTTATCCATTTCCCTCTCCTTTTCTTTTGACAAACTCCTCCAATTCCCATCTTAGACTAAAGTTCCCCATTTCAATAGTATACAGTGATTCCAAACACTAAAAAGTAGTGATTTGAGTCAATGCTATAAATATTTACCAGAGAAATCAATTAATTTTAACCTTTTCCATATTATATTTTTTTCCATATATCTCTTATTATGTCATCGTAGGTGATATATATGAATGGGTAAATCCGATTAATTCATTGTAGGGTGTTGAAATTTTTTGAAAACCTAATGTTAACCATTATCCAAGTAAAAATCAAATAAATTGTTTCTTAAATCATTGATTTATTTTACATTTGATTGGGTAAAAAATGAATGACGGTATCTCTTGGGAAATGTTTCCGAGGCATAGGCACCGAGGTGATGTAAGCTAACTTTAATGGCTACTAAATGGTATTAAATGTCTGTACATGCAATTTAGAGTATATGCTTGAACCTACTGCATTATCGAAGCAACCTCTTCTCTTCACTTACTGCTGCTGACAATTGATCCTAGTGACAACCTACTCGTCCTTACATTCATGATGAATGAAACATGCAACATTCCACTTGGCTTGTTCCTCGATCAAGATCCAATACAGGTGCATGTGATTGACAAAGATTTGCATGTCCTCCAACTGTAGTATCCACAACCACAAAGACATGCCAGTTATATCTTGTAGTCTTCATGGCAATTTTTCTTTGCTAATTTTAGTTCGGAACATAAAGCTAGGGTTTGATGGTTCCGTCCTACATAAGCTAGTGCATACCTCCTTATTGTTCAGAGAGGAGGATTTAGTTTCAGTAGCATTTCAATATCTAAGCTAGTGCATACCTCCTTATTGTTCAGAGAGGAGGATGTAGTTTCAGTAGCATTTCAATATCTATTGTAGGTGTTAACCCAAGTGCAGTTCTATTCGTAAGCCGAGGTTTCGAATCTTCTTATCTCTGTTTCGCCTTTGCCATGTTTCTAGCCAATGAGTATGTTTTTGTTGTAGTGAGCAGGTTTGTAATGTCCAGCAAACGTGATGAATCAACTAGATGTCTGACATGGGCTTCCCATTTCTGAGTGTTATAAATTTGAGGCATTTACGATTATTCTAGCTTGCTGACAAATATGAAATCTAGAAGGTTTAGGTTTAGTTGAAGGAAAAATATCCGATCTTCTAGGACATTGGTAAAGGATCTTATTAGTATTTTTCCTGCTATTTTAAAAATTGCATTTTATGTATGGTTAAGTAGCACAGTCCTTAAGAGCGCCTTCCTAAGCTCTCGGAGGATGGAGGGATTCGGGTCATAACTGTTTGATAATGATTCTAGGGTTTCTCAAAGGTTCCTCTGAGCCCTTTTCCTCTCAAAGCATGTAGCATCAGCCTTTCCGATTTTGTGCTTTGATTTACACGTATTGCAATTGCATCAATAAGGCAAGTTCTTTCCTACTGTTGATGTTGTGGTATGTGTGTATCTGAGTATACATGGAGTTCAAATATGCTTCCCTAGTGAGTGGGGTACATTCTTAACGTTTTTACTTTTTATTAAATAAATTACCTCATGGTTGGTTAAGTTAACCCTAATTTTAGGAGAAGCTTGTTTATGTGTCGTAATTTGTGGTGTAAACCCTAGTTGTTGTTTTGTATAGAGATTATTATAATTTTCTCTATTACATGATCCACTGTTGAAAGCTGTCTGTCCCATGATGTAAAATTAAACTGATTGGAGTGGTTTTATGTGCCTTCTTGTAATCCTGGGACTTGAAACGCATGGGTTCCTTAGCCAAAAGAGAAAATAGTTGCACAACCTGAGATTCTCAACCCTGAGACGTGAGTCATAACCACCCAGTGGTAGTAGAGTGTTAAGACCTTCTCATAAGGATAATTCGGTGTCAGCTAAGGTGAGATAGAAATGTCTAGACCAAAGGCAAGACTAGGGTAGAGAGGAGGGAAGTCTCGAGGACAAAAAATAGGATCAAAATGCTAGCTTAGATGATATAGAGAAATCCATGTCAAGGGATGAGTCACCAAGCATAGAAGCTCTACCATCAAAATTCTCATATCCTGGAATGCCATCCTCTCATCAATTAATGGTTATTCCTCTTGAGGCGCAAAGAGAAAGAAAAAATATAGAAATGGATGAATTAGTAGTTGTTGAAAACTTCAATCAAAAAGTAACTTCGGTTTCTAGTTTGTTGTGTACAGTTTCCATTCCATTTTAGTTCAATATAGCTTATATTAAAGTTGAAAGTCTCTTAGCTTAAAAAAACTGCCGTGAGCTTACAGGCTGTGTCATTGACATTGAAATATTGATCTGTTTTTATTTCGTATATTTGGATACATAGCAACATGATCCAAAGAGACACATAATATTGAAGCCAATGGTCTCTTTTATTTCGTATATTTGGATATATAGAAATATTTCATATATTTGGATATATAGCAACATGATCCGAAGAAGCACATAATATTGAAGCCAATGGTTATGTTACTTTGTCTGAAGCTGGATGTTCATCAGCAACAACAAATTGCGGAAAAGACTCATTGACAGAGCTTTCATGTGATAAAGTTCTAGATATAGGTGATCCATGTTAATGGGAACGACAACAGGATTACCACTGCTGTTGTTTCTAATGGAGTGTCGATATTGGAAACCACCCTTTTGGACACAGACTGCGCTACTACTTCTGGTATGAATAAGAAATTGAAGACAACCTTCGCTGTTGTTTCACGCTAAATAGGTAAATTTTGTAAACCTGCAGAACTGAATTGTAATAACTTACCATCGATTTTAGCACTACAAAGATTTCCGAGCTTGAATGAATATATATATATATATAAACAAGTTTTCTTTCACTAAATAATGAATATTATTGTCTTCCCAACATTCTTTATACCGAGCAATGTCTTCGCAACATTCTTCATACCGGAGTGAGCAATTACCAAGATATAGTGCTACTAGATACATAACCATTCGGCAATGTAAATATACGTAGTACACTATCTAGAAATATATATGAAAAATATTGTGAATTACCTTTTCTCTAAACTCCAATAAGGCTTGCTTCCTCTTGCGGACAGGCGCTTGTTATAGACAGAAAGTTGCAAAGCGCAGAAGTGGACGATTTTATCTATCACAAATTACTAGTGCATCAGGTGCTTGTCTGGGGATGCTTTGGCCAGCACAAAATCCAAATAGCAGCAGATCATTCCTTTCCCCAAGAACAACGACGGAGACCATACCTCCGGGGGAAGCCAAATAGTTTTGTAATTTTAAAAAATTACTATATTAAATAGTTTTGTGGGATTTTATATTTGGTTCAATTCATTATTATAATATTTAGATAATGCTCATTTATTAATCTAATTATTATAATATATCATGGAAACTTTTTCCACTTCCAAATGTTGTTGTTCTCTGACGCTGTAACTAAGCATCCCAACTTGTTAATAGTGACGGAGCATTTACACAAGTTCAGTGACATTGTAATTATCTTGATTTCCATTTCATGGAGGAATACTACATTATTTAATCTATCATTATATTTATTAATTGCCACACTGTGTCTAGATTAGGAGTAGCTTGTACCTTATTATTCAAAGAGCAGGTCCAAAGAACCGAGTTGCTGGATGAAAGACTTGCGCAACTTACTTGTGGCAATTGACGTGGTTGGTATTTTCCTATTATGAAGGTTATTTCACAAAATATATAGTTCCTTAAAAGGAAGAGCTCCTAGAGTCTTCCTGGACTCTAGGAGTAACGCAGATTGCATTTCCAGTGAACCATTTGACTAGGCTAGGAATTCCATAAGGAATCAAGTCTAATTTTTAATGCATTATTACCTCAAGCTGCTCAGAGTCTCGGACATCAGCCTTAGTTCTTAACACTGAAATATCTTAGCTATTGATTATCCTGGTGATATGCATTTCTTTTTCACATTAATACTAGCAGATTTAAAGTGGGACGTTGTTTTAAAAGATCCGTATTGTGAAACATCTATATTGTATCCAACAACATGGGGAAACATACATTATTTCACTATAATAACATCTTGTGTAGTGTTGGATGTACTAGTTCCACCATATAAAGAGGATCATGCATACTACCGTCTTTATCCTTACTCCAGTAGACTTTTGCGTAAAGGTAAGCTTGTCATGGTTTGTTTTTCCTTCAAAAGATTTAGTTAAATTAATATGAAAGTGGTTTATCTAAAGGTATTTCTATCCATATGTGTTTTTTCAAGGAGAAAAAAGAAAGCATATCTCTATTCTCAAGGCTTTGTCTGGTTGGAAAAAGTGGAAAAACTTGATAACTTCATCCTTAAAGGACGAGCGTATGGAGGCCCAATCATTAATGTTATTTGATGGAGTTACCCTCTTTAATAGTTTTCTATGTTTCATATATGAAGCTCTTCCTAGATACTCTTTAAATCAATTTGGATTGTTAGTCAATTTCTTTGCATTTGCACTTTGACACGTGGTCCCTTTCATTGTACAATGAAGTGAAAAATATAAATTTTGCATGGCAATAACACATGCTAGCTGAAAAGATGAAAGAGCTTGGTGTTGAGATTCAAAATCCATAAGCTTGAGTGGGTCACCTTTGACATATTAGTCCAAATCCCGTTCTTCTTGTTTTCATATGCACTCATTCATAAATATACTATATTCATAACTATAGTCCACAAACTCACTATTTTCTTTATTATTAATATGCACTCATTAATAAATATATTATATTCATAACTATAGTCCATATAAGATGTTTTTTTTGTTTGGTTTTCATATGCACTCATGCATATATATAGTCCACTCACACACTGAGTTTCATGTTTATTATAATCCACCACCCTATATCAATGTTTTTTTGTCATCACTTAATATTGAATTTTAAGCTCTAGCTTTATCGTTGGATTTTGATCTTCCATTCCTTACAAACAACTCATGAATTTAAGGATCACTACATTGTAGAATAATGAATAGTTGTTTGTAAGACATATTGTTTGTGAGCATGTTGTTTTAATAAGTACATCTTCTCTATATATTTTTGCAGAGGTTAGATCTACGGGGTTAGAAAGTAGTGGGGCTTGATTCCAATGTGTTCTCAATTTATCCCCAAATTTAGGGGTGATTATTGATATAATTAATAATTTCATAGTATTTGTACTATGTCGTTTCTGTAAATTATGGGTGGATAGCTTAAGAATTTTAATAATCTTTTATACTATAAAAACAACTGGTCTATGATCTTCAAACATAGTACAACTTTATTGAATGCCATCTTTTGTATATATTTATATATAGTTTTTAAAAATGTCTTTGTGTGGCTGTTTCCATTGAACGCATTGCATTACTTTCAAAATGTTGCATTATATTTGTTGGTTTTTCTTGTCAAAAACTTTTTTCTTTCATTAGAAATTTGTCTATGTTTATGTTTGTATTTTTCAAACATTGTCCATTTAGTTGCTTGATATTCTCAATGATTAAGCACTCTCACTTTCTGTTTGTATTTTTCTTGAGCATCTATTGGAAGTTTTGAATGGATTCATCTGAATCCGTTCATGTCAGCTCGTTCTTGTTCATTCCTGCTGGTTTTTCATGAGGAAAACCCATGGTTTATGAGGCTTGGAAGGTGCAAGCTGCATTGGCTTTAGTGTAGATGAATTATCAATGTTATCACGTCATAACTAAGCTGACACTGACCGTGGGAATGAATCAAGTGGTTTTCTGCATCTTTCAGGGTATCCTAGCGTTGTGGTTGCTCTGCCCTATCACCTATTTCAAAGAAAAGTGCTCAATACTATGATCATCATGCCCAGGTTTTACATTATTCCGTGTCTTTCATGATGCTATAAAAAAATCAACCAAAGTTTGAAATTTAGTGGAAACACTATACATAATTTAATTTTTTTTGTGTATAGTTCAAAGTTTTGTGGAATTTTGTTCATTTGGAAATTTTAGGAACATTTTGTGGTAATTTGAAATTCCCCCGTATAGTGTCCTCTGTGGCTTAAAGTGTGTCAATGGAAGCTTCAGTCCAAGTGAAAAGGGTAAATATCTAGATCTTCCTGGATAGTGTAAAAGAAAGTGGTAAAGCGTCCCCACTCTTTTCAACCAAGCCTGTTGTGAATAGTTTAAAGTTCTATAAATTTTGGATATTTATGAAACGATTATAAATACTTAGATCATAAATTCTCTGTAAAGATTTTGCAAATATTTAGGTAAATTGTTGAAATTTCTATGATTTTCTTGGTTTTGTTTTAAAAGATACTAATGATTGTTAATGCAGTGCGTCATGATTTCAAATCGATCCACTGGAACAATACTACAAAGATTGTTAATTCAATGTGCAAGTGCAATCATTTGATTGCTTCTTTTAATGCTGCATATTGTTTTAAACGGTTGTTGGTTTGGTTCATATATTAGAATTTAGGGCTTAAATTCCCTATATTTTTTATTTCTTGTTTTCTTATAACACTACTGTGAATAGTGCAGTGTTCTTGTTTGCAAAGAGATTTGTTTGTTTTATTATCTCCAGAGGATCCTTATTATTTTGAATAGTTTTCACTTTTTTTCCTTTATAGTTTAAATTTTAGGGCTTGAATGGTATTGACTGTTCAATTTCTATGCTATGGAAATCTTGTGAATAATTTACCTTTAAAATGGAAATATGGAAAACACTTTCGCTATAATATATAATACATTTTTAAGTTTTTAATCAAAATTTTGATAAAACTCTAAATTAATTTAGTTTTTCAGTTTTCAATCTAATTCTTATTGAGAAGGTCATATAGACCACACAAGTGTCACAGGACTTTAAAAGGAAATATAAACATAATTTATTTCTACCTTTATATTAGGTGATTTTTAGAATGCAAGCATGATCCAACCCGCTAATTTTGCTATAAAATTTGATAGGTAAGATGCAACGTTCCTATACCCAAAATGGAACTATCACTGCAACTGCAACTATTGAATCATTTTGATTGTGGTACAACTAAATCAACCTAAAGTTATTAGATTAATGGCTTACCAACTAATTTCCCTTCGAATTTCACATTACTTGTCAAATATTTCATGGCGTTAATGATCGATAACCTACTCTCAGAACAATTTTAGATTATCTTGGCATGTATATTCTCCCTTTGGATCTCGGGATTTCAGGTTAGACATAAGTTGGTACCATTTGTAACATGCTAAGAAGGATTAGGATATATTGGTGGTGTGTGGATAACATACCAAAGCCTACAATGAATAGAGCATATGCCATCAACGATTTTGAAGGTTTTATTTTTTTTAAATTGTGAAAGAACTACATTTTTTTGCGTATGACTGGGATGTATAATGTCATATTTTTTCAAACTAATTTTTTCCATTGATTTGTTTTTTTACAGTATCTAATTTGAATTCGCATATGGTAATTTTGGTTTTTCCCCTCTTGTCTTGTCTCGCCCATCCAATTTTTCCTATGCAAGTGGTTAAGGCTAGGTGCCAACCCTGGGAAAATATGGTAGAATTGATAGCCTCCAATCATGTCTTCTCACCGAAGGGGTCTTTTGAAAATGGTTTCATTCGGTTTCATTGCATCATAATTTTTCCACAAATAGGAAGGGCGCCTTTGCTGCACAGTAATGATTGGAAGAATCTTGTTAAAAAAAAGCCACTAACTGCACTCTTAACCGACTGATCTGGAGAGATAACTCATTTTTTTGCTGCAACGGTAGCCTGTGGGGCATTTTATTCCAAGAGGACTCCAGGGATCTATGAATATTAATTACTCATCCAAAGGCAGTTGCGTCGATTCACATATTGATCTCTCAAATTGCACAAAATTCACATTTATACATCATAAGGGTAGGACTGGTCATAATTATTAATAGCTATTGGTATTATATAGAAGAGCTGAAGAAAATGTCGTTGCAAGAAAGACGATGCTACCTTGAATGGAAGAAAATAACTTCAACAACAAAGGAAGCTTATCTGGGGTATTGATCTTAAGACCTCCTGCTTGAAGCTTAAAGCACTCAACCACTATAGCTAGTCCAAAGGGATGGGGTATTTAGGCTTTTATTTAGCTAATCAATCCTAATAAGACTAATAATCTATTTTGAGACATGTGTAGAACTGTTCGCTTATGTGTTTTGTTGATATGGATAGCATTGTTTCAAACATATTGATTGTCCCAACCTATTAATATAATATGGAGATTGATTTGCAATTCAAACAAATTACACAAAAATGATAATTGCTATGTTGATGATTGTGGCTGTGCTATTAATAATTAAATAAATTGAGGCAAGTTACAAGTATCATAGGGAACCTAACATTACATCATATCAAATCTCTGGTTGACATGTCATTGTTACATGAATCATTAAACAATATCTTGCTTTACCACTTGGATCCAATCTCAGGTGGATAGTTCAGTGCATATTAGTATTTACTATTACAATATCTTGACAAGGAAGAAAAATTATTGGGCCCTTTATTAATGCACTAAAATCCTTATTTTGGCATCCTCTTATATGCTTTTACATCACAGTAGTTGTTGTAAAGAATTATGGCAGGCATATAGTAAGTTGTTTCTATTAATTTAGAAGCTATGAATGAAACTTTCTCTTGGACTTGTGTTTTCACACATATTTGATAAAAACAATAAGCATTCGACATTCAACAAAAATAATCAACATTAATGTTAAGTAGCGCTTTATTGGCCTTGTGATTCTCCAATTTTGAGCTCTTTTTTTTCCAAATAATCTTTAACAACAAAAACACATCCATAAACTTCAACAACAAAAAAGATCTATTCATAGCAGAAAGGACATTGCCAACATTTCCACCTATGCCACCTCGTGAATCTTGTTATATCCCTCTCTACTAGGTCTAGGTTTGAATCTTTTTTTCCAACATTGCCATATTGTGGATCTTGTTATGTCCCTTTCCACTAGGTCTGAATCTTTTATATCTTTTATAAGAGTAAATATTTTATAGGACTGAATCTTTTATAGGACGTCCCTCTGACCGAAGGCACCAAGGAGGGGTACTAATATCAATTGAAATAAATAGGCTCCCTACACTTTTGCCACTACAGACGCTAGACAACGAATTTAATGTTGTATGAGGCTAAATATTGTACATGGAATATTTCTTGGCTAATTATGTATTTGTTCATTATTTGTCACTGGTCTTCGTAAGGCAAGGAAAAGGACATACATAATATACAACCTTTAGGAGAGTGGTCTTGGAGGAAAACTAGATGAGAGTTCATCAACTTGCAGGTTTATCTCCATGGTTGTAAATATAAAGAAACCACCTCAAGAGCCAGTTCAGTGTATTTCCAATCATTTCCAACCTCAAAGCAAATATTTAAATCAGTTCAAAATACAAAATTAAAGGGTCATGAAAGTGGTGTTGGACCTAAAAACAATTTGTGACTACTGAACATCAAGACTTGGACATGGCCTCTCCTTTGATGTTGTGGGAAGAAGAAGGACGTTGGACATGACCTCTCTTTTTTATATAGTATAAATCAAAACAAATAGACATGTAAGGTCCTTCACCATAAATAAATACTTTGTATATCAAATTTCCTTATCTAAAATAGTAAAATGTTAAACCATTATTCTACAAATAGTATTGTATTTCCATCATCATAATTTTTCTTGGTTCAACAACATAGTTACAATTATACATTCACAGTAGCGGTAGAAAAAAACCATGCCCAAGTTTGTTGGAATACCTTGCAATTTAGTCTATTGTGTGAGCATCGCCCTCGGGCTCCATGGATGATACAAAGTTCAACATTCACTAAAAATCATGCAACATTTGAGTGTCTAGCTCCTATTTTTTGGAAACTCGTGTGCTATAATGCAAACAATTAGAAAATACATTCTAGACATAATTTAAGACTAGCAACTTAATACCCAACCTCGAGCTTCTTTAACATTGTTCAAATATATTTAACATTATTCAAATCTCCAGGGTGAATCACGATGAAAATAAAATGCACCAAAAGTTAATTCATAGTGCATGTTCATAACGTGTAATATATGGTGTCCAATGGAGGTAAAGAATAAAATCAATGTTGTGATGTTCCATCCCATAATAAAAAAAATAGGATTTAATTTCAGTGACTGTTGTATTTTTTCTGAATTTAGATTTGTAATCTTTGTCAATTTTCTGTGGTCAGTGGACATGGTATCATCTCTTCAAGTATGAAGAGAATATTTCTATCATCATCTCCCATAATATGAATTTTCTTCTTTCTACCCAATAAAAAGGTAAATATCCTCAATGCAGTATCGACAATGACTCTAGTTCAAGCCAAGCTACATTACACCACTAGTGAATTTGCACCAGCAACGACCCTACTTCAAACCAATCTACATTACAACATTAGTGAATGTCCCCTCTAATTTTGAACTAATTACGACCATTGAAAGGCCATTTCACTTGTATGAGAATAAAATATCAAGTGGAATGCCATGAATTAATATTAAATCAACCCTGCGCCTAAAGTGTCCTCATTTCTCTCTAGCTTTGGAAGCAACAAAGACGAAAAGTATTTTTAAAAATCAATATGCCAAAATAATTGTTTTGGGTCATGTTTAAGAATCAATAGCTTATGTTTTGTAGCAATATCAATAACTGTTAGTAACTGCGGTGACGTTGCCACCTCGTGGCTCTTGTTTAATACATAGTCAAATTTGTTTGGTAATGACATTTCTAGTTAATGATGCCTCCATGGGAATAAAGAGGAATACATCATAGTTCATTAATTGTATTAGTATAACACGTGGTATTACATATTATTTTAATTAATGCACATTAATGGTTTTAGAGTTTCTTTATGTTCATTATATATGTGACTCATGTGGTCTCAAACAACACCGTAATATATAACATGATTAATTATATTTGATGTTTATGATTCATTTGAATTTGCAATTTTTTATAATTTAATTCGATGAAAGTGGAAATTAATATTTTATTTTTATGTATTTTAATTTTAATTATACTTATTTATAAAATATATAAAATTGATAGTGAAATGATGATGGCTATGAAATATATAATTGTACTAGATTTACAAGCAGCACATCATCCACCTATTATTTTCTAATTCTTTGGCACGCCAATACATATTTTAAGAAGATAAGAGGGCAACAATAAAGAATGAAACCTATACATTTTAATAAATGGATTAAAATCAATTTCTTATAAAATTTCCTCTTAAGGTACAACATATGAGAAAAACAAGATTTGGTGTAAATCTATTAGTGATGGTGATGGGAACATGGATAGATCCTTAGCTTATGATGGGAACATGGATAGATCCTTAGCTTATGATGGACAAGTCTTAGAAAAAATGTTAATTTATTATTTTAGAGACAATTAATAATCCAATAGGGCAAAAAAATCAAGGTTTTTGTGAAGATGATATTATGTATAGGGATGTAATTGAAAATATTGCAACAACACTTTTATTTGAAGAAGGGAACGAAGATGCTCGAAAATTCTTTTTTTATTATACCATATGAAAGAAAAATAATTTGGTTGGTTAAACATTAGCTTTTCAACAATGTTGAGGTAGTATATATTTTTTTATTTGATATACATAAATTTCTTCCCAATTGATAATTGTTTAAAACTTTATTTATATGCAAAATAAATTTAAATAATAAATCCGCATATATTATAAGTTTTATTATGAATACTGTGCATTAAATGTAAATTGTCTCCAATAGATAATACTGTTCCAAGAAGGAAACATAAATAGTAATAAAGGATCTATGAGTATTCTATGCTTCTATTCAAGCATGCCCTAAAGAGTGCAATTCTATATAGAGATAAATATGAAGGAGATGAAATACTGTTAAGAATCTTATTTTTATGATGATGTCACTCAAAAAAAAAATCAAATAAAATGTTGTGAAATATGGAAATAATATCCAAGTTAATGTGATTAATTAGATGCAAGTCATTCACTCAATTAATTGAATACCACTCAATAAATGGTAATGGAGTGATGATAATCCCAAATATTTAGTGGCAATGAAACATATGGAATCTAGTTGGACATAAGTATTTGTTGATGAGAAGTGGAGCATATAATTTGGTCTTGCAATGGACATGGTTAATCCCTACTCCTAACAACCTATCATATGGACCTTTATGGGTTGTGTTCTAATAAATTACAATATTCCACCTAGGATGTATGTTACTAAGGATAACACATGTTGGTTTTACTATTACTAGGAAAGCGTCAAATGAATAAAATGGATACAAATTTGAAATCATTGATAAACAGATTACAACTTCCATGGAAAAATATTATAAAATGTGATGTAAGTAGTACATTGAATTCACATGATTCTGAATTAACACTTTGTGTAATATTATGTTAGTGCACTCATGATTTCCAAGTTATAAACAATTTTTTTTTCCTTGGAAAAAATACACAACATTTATATTAAAGAAGCCACTTTGTTTATAGGCCATTAGGATTTTACATTCAGAAAAAATGTTGTAATAGAGAGATTAAACAACATCATGCATTAAAGTTGTCTAACACCAACCCAAGCAATTAAAGATGTCAACAAAATAACAAAAAGGTCCACATTCCTTAAATCCTGTAGCATCACAAAGGATTCAAAAAGAAAAAATAACTAATTGTTAACCTATAGAACTCTATTGTTATTCATAAAGTTCACAAGTATTACCTCAGAAAGGGTCCCAGATCATGTTCTGTCATAGTGTCATTCTCCATCTTCCATCTATTCCAAGTACCTATGGTAATTTGTAGTCCATTCTTTAACAGTTGGTTTAGATTCCCCTCTCTACAAATGTGCTCAAATTTTACTTCCTTGAGTCGTCTGGTTAACTTGTCAATCCATTCAAAGATGGGTCTTAGATAAACATTATTGGAGGTATTCTCTTTTGCATCCATTCAATGACTATTTTGGAGTCCCCAAATACCTGCAAAGATTGTTCTCCTCTCATGATAGCCATCTGAATAATTACCTTTAGAGCTAACAACTCTGCTTTGTTATTAGGACATTTCCCCAATCCTATTGCAAACTTTATCCAATGGGAGTATGACAGATAAAGTATGCCTCCTAACCCCCCATGGCTAGAGTGCCTTATGAATCTCCATAAAATTAGCATTGATAACTAGCCCTATTTATAGTCTCATCCACCACCCTTCTAATATTTTATGGCTTGTCCCCTTGTGGAAAGTGACTTAAGATAGTAAGACTGTTAGTAGCATAAACTGAAGGGGATATACGTTTATCATTAAAAATTACATTGTTCCTAGATAACCAGACCCCCTAGATGATGATAACATGAAGTTCCTTGAATTCCTTAAAAGCCAAATTGTTTACCCAATTGTTGAGAGCCTCATCTATATTTTTTCCTACTCAAATAAACCAAGTGTTTCTCACCCGTGAAACAAAGTTCCATATTGCCTTAACATAAGAAAAATTAAGGAATATATGATTGATGCTTCCTCCCCAATATTTACTCAAAGTACATTTTCCAGGACCAACATCAAAATTATTAATCAAATTATCCCATATATATAGGGGCTTTGTTGGAGAAATCCAACCAGATGAATAATTTATATTTAAGTGGGATTTTAAATTTCTATATTTCATTGTACCATTATTGATGATATGGTAGGTCATGTTATTCCATAATAACCTTGTGACCAAGACATGGAGTATACTCACAACCTATAAGATTCCCATAACTAATAAGAGAGTCTTGACTATCCCCCAGTCTGATATGACTATTATGTAAATACTTTGTGTACTTATCCCACATATCAATTTCCTCTATGCCATTAAATCCTAGATCGTGTTCCTTTAACCACATTTCCCTAAGGGGAGTGGTATTGAACACATGAACAATATGATCCAAAAATATATATCCTTGATCTCTCATAGATTCTATCATCCCTTCTAGAAGTTTGTGATCACCATCATTTCCTATCTAGGTATCCTATCCCATTTTGACCTACCTACCATTCCCCACTCTCCAAACCAACTAGTCTCCAATAACTTCATAAGCCAAAAACAATGATTTCCACATTGTGGAAACATTCCTATAGACTTTGTCTCTAAATTTGACCATCTCCTCAATGGTTAATGGGTGGATATAATTTAAATAAACCACTTTCACCCATAACCCCTCACCTTTCAGTAGTCTCCAAGCTCATTTTTTTGGCTTTAACAAAAAAACTGATTTTTTAAAAATTCCCACCCCCCTAACTCATTACTCTAAGATAAATTCTTGGAAGATAACCAATGGAAGGAATAGTCCTCTTAACTACCTTTCCAAAGTAAATTGTATCACAACTTCCTAATCTATTCCAAAATGCTTGAGGGGACATAAGCCAGAGAGACCATGATACACTGGGATGGCTTGAAGGATTGATTTCGCCATGATCAATCTACCTCCCCTAGAGAACCACTTATTGCACCATAGCATTAATATTTTTTCAACCTTACCAACTAACTAAGCCCAATAACTTCTTTGATATGCATTTGGCTTCAACACAAATCTAAAGGTACAATGTGCTATAGCAACAAGAGTATTGATTTTAAGAAAGATATATACAAAAAACTATTAAATTTGTAATATGTAAGCATTGTTAATCTCTCTATATATAATGTTATTCCTCACATTATTATTGTTTAATTATCCTAATAAGATACAATTTCATAACTTTATGTGTAGGAATTAGGACAAAGCGTTATGATGCATGCTTAGGTTGTGGTAACCAATTGAAAGAAAGGAATTCAAAAAAATTGAACAAAATGGTATATATTAGGACTTCAATGGGAATACATATAATAAATTGCAAGAGAAACAAAAAATACAAGAAACCATTAAATATAGACACACAATGTTTATGTGGAAAACCCAAAACAGGGAAAAACCACCATCATAGATATATTATATCCCTTGACCTAAACCGACCAAGCCAGGCCAAGTGAGCTAGTCACCACTCACATCCACACCACTTTACAATGGAGACTCCTCAATCCTTATAAAGAATCCCTTACATGCAATACAATGGGACAATACCATGGGCCACAACATACCTGCATGGAGAAATACCATTTTCCACCAAATCGCATGGGCCCAAAAACATATGCTAGACCTAAACCACCTTGTTGGCACTAGGAAAATACATACCGGTTTTGGTCGGAAAAGTGAAGAATCCGGTTGCAAGGAAATCAAGGTTGCGACAGGAAAAATAAATACAAGAATGTGTTAAGTTAGATTAATAGTATATTTTTGGGAATGGGAGTAATTGTAAATTGAGCCATTAGAGCCTTTATTAATGTATCAATATTCATTAGGGCAGTTAGAACAACCAGTCAACTGTCAGTTGAGAACTAGTTGAAGGTTAAAACAAGAATTGTAAGAAGTATATAGGGTCGATCCAAGTTGTGTGCTGACGATCGCTAAATAAATATGAGATTGAGAGTTCATGCATAAATACATGATAATAAAAGATAAGCAGAAAAAGAGAGAGCTCAACAAAGAGGTTGACAAAAAGAAGAAAGAAGACATGAGAGCACGAGAAAGATAGAGAAAACTCATCCTTGTAAAGAAGATTCTGAGAGAATTCTACAAGCTCTGTGCATAGACAAAAAATGTTCCAAATATTGCTCATTCTAGATGAAGAGCATTTTTGTGGTCCCCCCCCTATGGGTTTCCACATTAAATATCTGTGTCTTCAATGTATGTGTATGTTGTGCTTGAATATTTATGAGTTTTGTCACACTTATATTGATATCAGATTGTGGAATGTCAATAATAATGAGGAGAAATATGCTTTAATATGTATATTTTATATGTTGTGAATGTGTCAATGGATTAGTATGATTTCTTTTTGTGTATTTTTCGATGGTATTCCATCCCTCCATTTCGGTTGAGGGTCTTGTTAAGTATATCATGAAGAAATTCCCTACCATAAATGTAGAAACCTAGTTTTTCCAGTCCCCGTAGATATCTTGGGTGAGACCTCACTTGCGTCGTAAGTGTTGACGACGGAGTTACACTCTGTCAGGATGATATATTCGGCTTTGTTGGATGGGTAGAGAAATCCAAACCTGGGTCGGTGGAATCGACACAAACAAAAGGTTTTGTTAGGCGAAATATATGTTGTAATAATTACGTTGTAGTGCAGTTGCCCAACTATTTACTTGTCAATACGGGGTACGTAAACTGACAAAGCACGTACACTGTTTGTGCGAGACTAAAGTAGATCTAATCTAACTTAATCTAATTTTCTGAAATCAAATTAATCTAGGAAAGCATTGAAACACTAACTAGGAAAGCATTGAAATTGCGTAAGGAAAATACAACATGTGAAGAGTTTAACAACAATGACATAAGTGAGCTCACATCCACAAATAAATAATCAAATGAAAAACATGAAAGTATAACAATGAAAGCTTGAATCGCATTAAGAATCTCAAATCAAAGACTAATCTAACAAATACAAAATCCAATCCAATCCCAATTCATTACAACCCTCCTACAAGCTTAATCTAACTTAATGAAAACTTCCTTTTTTTTCCCCAATGGAGAGGGAGCACTCTCCTGTATACATGAGAGGCCTTAAGAAAAAGATAAGAACAGATCCACTATTCTCTCAACTACTCTCAACCACTTTCCTCTTATTACAAGATATGGTTCCTTCAAATCCTCATGAATCCTAGATAAGATATGCCAACCAAATCTTCCATGATCTTCTCCTTAAGAATAGGCTTGAATAACTATCTCCTTTGGAATGGTGTAAGAGATATTCGAGAAGTCTCTTTGAATTAATCATTTACATATTCCTACACATTACAAAGCTCACACATAATTGAGATATATATATGAAAAACATGTATATTTTCTAATATTTAATCATAAATTCACTTTTAATACTAAAATGAATAAAGTGGAAAATAATAATGTAAAACCCAAATGTATTTATGAAAATGATATGATGAAGGTTTAATAGGGCGATGAAATGTAAGGAATGGTGAAGAAAAAGTGGATGAAAATACGACATTTCTGAGTCCTGACATCTCCCTCCAACTCAAGGTGTTGCATGTCCTCATGCAACCATGCATGGATATTTTGAAGAATATTTGGCATCTAAACTTTGGCTTTGATTGATGATGTCTTTTTAATGATGAATGTTTCCAAGATATGTGGGAGACATGAGTAACAACTCATGAGTAATAGCTGGCATTTTCTATGGTTGGTTCTTGTGTAACAACCATGAATATAAGAATGTTGGTTCTTGTGTTAACAACATTCATTTCATTATTATTATTATTATTTCCGCTTGCTGTTATGATAATAATTGTAACCACACACTTCACTGGAACTCATAAGCTATCAATGTGCATAAGAGAGCATCACTGAGTATAAGAAAGCCTTTTCTC
>LPNX010416720.1:136489-186489 GCA_001517045.1 Pseudotsuga menziesii
GAAATTGTGATTGGTACTGTAGCTGCAACTACTGTATTGGCGGGCACAAAGAATATGTGACTGCGACTGCTGGAAGATGGAAGGTGTCACTGGTGTAGGATCATGAAAATGTAGCTGTGAATGGCGTCGTTGCTGTAACGTGAAAGATGGCACTGCTATAGGAGCATGTGAAAGGTGAATGCTACTGTAGCAGCACTATTGTAACAACAACTGCTAGAACTGCTAAAACAATAACCGCCGGAACTGATGTAACTGCCGTAACAACGACTGCTATAACAATGATGGTTGTAACAGCAACGACTGGAACTGCAATGATGGTCACTGCTGAATCAGAGTATGTGAAGTGGAGAGATCTGAACTGGTGCTAATGAATCATGGAAAAGAGTAAGTATGAAAATCTGGAACTGTCAGACTCTCATAGATGGATTAAAGCTGCTGGAACTGCTGAGGGAATCAGGAAAGAGTGTATAGTCTTCATCCACTACAAACCCGATGGTATAATTCTAATCGTGCGAATGGATGTGTCAATGTCGAGCATGAAGAGAAATCACTGGATTACCGACCATTGATGAATGCCATTAACCAGTGCGAGGCAACTCACCATTGATGTCAATGAGTGCCAAGGTATGCGAATACATCTTGCGAAGTGCGAATGGATGTGCTGAGGTCGAGCCACTTGCAAGATCTGATGATCAAGGGACATTGATGTATTCCCATGATCGTCAACGAGAGAACTTGCCATTAAGGCATGCAAGCCTCTAGGTACTCAAAATGGACTCTAGTCTATATCCCAGATAAGGTGCTGAAGTCGACGGGGCAAGATTGTTGAAAGGTGGACCTTAAGGAATCCCACATCAGTCAACGTGAGTTTTTATAAAAAGATTTGGTAGGACTATAACAAAGATCTCAGCAGTGACAGGGTTTATGGAAATGAAATCAAGGAAGTGTAATTGTGGAAAAGGAGGTGACTGGTTTTATTCAGAAGGCAAACTGGCATAGAGAAAGAAGGAAAAAATGAACTGAAAATGATAAAGGAAATGATGTATGCTGCTCAGAAAAATAGGTGTGCGATAAGTCGGGAAGGAGAAGGCAAGGGAGAGTGGACTTTAAAATGTGGATGACTCACGCGTGTTTGAAGGAGAAATGGGGGTAAACATGCATGACGCAAATGGGTTATGAAAGGTTTCTATGTAACAGCAAGCGTCATGATGTTCATGAGGTGTAACAGCTCCTTCAAGTTGGCTTATTATAGAATGTTTCTCAAAATATTTTATGATTTTTGAAAATCACTTCAGCATGGAATGCGAGCGTCTTCGTTCCTGCAATCAAACTTAGTACCAATCCTGCACTTAAAACATCGTGAGAGAATCATCCAATGCAAAATGAGTATGAATGGGGCAAAGCGAAAATAATAAAATGCATTTGTATACCTTTTCCTTTGAGCGAGTGGAATCATCGATTGCTGCAGGAAGTGACTTCAGAAAAGCAATTTTGACGTGAAGCGTAAAAAAAACATGCATTGGTATTATTTTTAGGAAGTGAATGAAATGTCCATTTGCAATTTTTATAATTTTACAATTTTTTATGTATTTTCCATTCAGAGTTTTATAATTTGTATGGATTTAGTTTTACTCGGATAATTCACATGAAAATAAGACACAAAATCAGAATCATCATTTCAGCATGCTTTGGCATCTTGTTCTAAGGCTTGTAAAAAGAGTATTGTCGGGGTTGCAACAAAATTGCTTCAAGTATATGGAAGTGATGCAAAAAGATAATCCTCATCAAGTTTTCTGCATTTGAATGACAGCATTATACATTTGAATGACAGTGCCTCTCACAACTTGAAAACAGTAGTCAATACTTCCTGAGAAACACGTAGCATGAAACGCAGAGATAGTTTGGCTTCGCTAGCTCCTCCTATCGGATCGTGAGGCTCATTTGCAGGGTCCTACTCCACTTTGTTGTTATAATAAGAGCGCCATGCAGCTTGCTAGGAATCCAGTTTTTCATGAGCGTACCAAACACATAGACAAGTAGGGAGCTGTGCGTTGTTCATCCAAAATGTTAGGCAAGTGGGGAGCTGTGCGTTGTTCATCCAAAATGTTAGGAAGGTAGGGAGCTATGTGTTGTTCATCCAAAATGTTAGGCAAGTAGGGAGCTGTGCATTGTTCTTCTGCTTCATTGATAAGAATCTACATGCCAGGGGAAGTCACCACATGGATGAAATCAAGTAACGACATCGTCGCTGTAAAGGTCTATCATAGAATTATTCGTAAGCAAAGGCTGAAAATGTAAAGCTTGACTCCACCATGACATCGGAGATGAATAGACATTGAAGAGGCTTTTCCTGCAAGAAGGATTTATTCGTGGATCTGGCGAAGTTTCCCTCCCTGAATGCTACCATGGCCAAAAGGTATTCTTCCTACATACCTGGACTACTAAACTCACAAGGGCCCGCCATGGTTAAACAGATTACCCCTCTATGTGACACATTGCTGATAAGAGGCTGTTGTTGCAATATTGAGCATAATTATTAATATTTGAGATGGTTGCATGCAGTATGACCCTAATCAGCAACACTTTTCCAAACAAAGAGAAATAGATAGGGAGGAATGCCGAAATTGTATACCTTTGAGACGCAGGCGCTTCAATGATGGATGTGGAGACAATGACCCTTTATCTAGTCTTGTGAAATGACAGGAATTGCATCGGGTTCTTTATGCGTTTTAGGCCTGTTGGATTCATCACTGAAGCAGATGGGAGCATAGACATTGTTTGGATTGATATTTCCCATTTCATTATATACGTCAACTTCCAAATCATTGCACACAACTGCATCGAAATTTGATTTGCAAAGGAAATAAATAGACCAAATAAACACTCTGATCAAGCTTGTGTTACCACCAAATTTCAAACCGTGGCTCGTGTAAAAATTTAGAATTGTACGTTTTGAATTTATTTATGCTATTGTCGACAAACCTGTGAAAGATATCATCTCTAGTAGCAAGGGAGTCAACGTCTTCAACTTTGTATGAGTATGCAATGGCAGTCCGTAAAATAAACTTTGAAGTAGTTCGACTAGTTTATAAATGGCAAACTTACGAGCATATGGCCAAAAAGAACCACCTACCATAGAGACAAAGCCCATGAAAAGATGATGAGCCTTCAAGCCGTGTTGTGCCGAATTTCGCCACATATATCGTACCAGATTCTTTGGAGTCCCTAGATTACAATGAAGTAGTCGACAACTAAGTCTGGCATTTGGATAAGACAGAAAACATTCAACGACTTCTCTTAATGAACCTTTGTTGATTTTAGGGAAAGTTCACAAAGTATCTGACCAAATTGTTGGAGATTTGTAGTGTTTTCCAGTTCATCCATATTTGAATGAGAAAACGTAGCCAACTTATGGACATATGGGAGGATGGCTCGAATGTGGAAAGGTAGACAGATTGGTGGCAGCTTGTTTTTATTCCCAAAGATGGCGCAGCGGTATGTAAACCTGCTAAATAAATTGACCCTGTCACAAGAGGATTGTTCGCAAAGACGAGAGTACATCAAGTCTCTTCTACCTCCAAGATAAGCTGGATAATGACAGCGAAGGATTCTGGAAAAGTTCCCTTGTGCTTATTACTACAATATCCCACTAACAAATATATGTTTGAAAAATATTATCTAGAGATTGAGCAGCTGCCCGGTGGTAGGGGACCTTTCTTATCAACATTTCACAGTCAGTTCATTAGCCATGCAAGTAAATCAAGCCTATCAAGCACTGTCCATTGCGCTCGGTCAATGCATACTGGTTTCGTAAGGTTTGACAGAAGTGATGACTTCTAGGACATGCTCTCAGCTCAATGTAGGCATTAAAATAAATAAGACAATGGGTCTTGTATCAGACAGTTGTCTCCCAAATGTTGATGCTGATGGTCGTATTCCTTGGACATTTTGGAAAACTATTGGAATCCAGTCGATAATGTAGCTACCTATCCCATGTTGCTTCAGGTATCGCTATCTGAACCAGATCTAGAGTTTTATGGCGAAAGGAGAGGCTGTGCTCTTGAGGATACAAAAGAAGGATCCGTGGGTTCAAATTGAATCGATATGGTGAATCAATGTAGCAGAAAATCGGCATGAATGTCCATATGGGCTTCGTATAAATTGGCGTGGCTCGAGTTATGAAATGCGTGATGTTGTAAGCATTTGGAATTTGAGTTCTTTGATTAACGTGAAAACTAGAGGGAAACGAGCTTGCGCTTGCATGATGAGGCTGACGATAGTTTGTTTCTGGTGCACTACTAAACACCTCCTCCATGCACCCATCACCATGCACTGGACCGTTATGTGACTGGCACTGAAACCTGGGGCAAGAAAACTGACGAGCCCAATAAAGAAGATGAATATGTTTCATGATGCAAAAATTGTATAATTGTGAAAAACTTATGTTCACCATACCCATCAAGAATGGCCGATAGAAATGATATGATGAAGGTTAGGCAAGTGGCAACGGCATTGCAGGCTATTCAACGTGTAGCTATTCAACGTGCAGTTGGCAAGTAGCAAGATTGGGATTTTATTTCAAAGATTGAATCAATGATCAGCCTGTGCTTGAATGATGGTATTCCAAAACGCATTTGGCATTTTCAGAAAAATATCTAACACTACGGCTCCCATATTGCAGCCAAGCGCTGTTGCTTGGAAACGTTCCAGTCAATGTCGGAATAGCAAATTCCATCAAAGATATGGCCCAGAGTCTATCCATTTGATCAGGGAGAGATATGAGGCATGGAAGGATTGAAGAATTATAAGCTTTACGCAAATTACCCAGGAATATGCCTAGCGACTCGCCCAAGATGTGAAGATCAATGTAATGAGTATTTGCAGGCTTTCAGTTTAGCAGCTAGGCCTTGAATCGTAGGAATGCTTAATTTCAAAATACCTAATCGCTCCCATTGGCAACACGTGGGTATCTAAAAATTAAATCATAGGATCTAGATTAGCACGGGCAGTTAGTATTTTATCGATACGTGAGTAGCCATCGAATGCCCAGAAGGTCTGCAAAATATCGGGAAGATTGCGGTTGCCAAGATTGGTTGTAGTTCAGATTGCAACAAATATTCGTGCGTGGCTCTTATCCGGATAACTATTTTAGTGCAACTTGTTCTAGATGTGGATTTTGTGCAACAAAAGTTAAATAAAGATAGCTTCGGTTGTGAGCTAGCCAAGGAACTGAGCGAATAACCATCATCACTCATTAATGCTCGAATCATTGGTCAAGATTTCTCTCGCAGCTTAATAATATCTAACTTCCTCCGTAATAGGTTCTTAGTCAACTACTTGTGTTTGAGTCGATCATGGTCATTGGTTCTAAAAAAAAATAGGTTCTTGTTGCTATTCAATTGATTGACCATTTTGTTCAGGTTGCCGCGTGAATGATGAAAGTAAATAGAAAACAGTGCAGCGACTCAAACCAATGAGAATTTTGCAAGGCGGCATGGGGAAAACCTTGATTGTTTGTTGCAGGTTTTAATGTCCAGGGAGATAAAGGATGGAGGACTAAGGCAAAAAGATGGCATCCCTGCCTTTGAAAATCAGTGAGAAAGTTTATTGTTTCAAGGGTTGTTGCAAACTTTTTATTAAATTTTTTTTCTTTTATTGTTATCCTAATGCAAATATAGTTTTATTTGCAGATGGAGCATGGAGGTACAGATTTAATATTTTTTTTTTCTGTTTATGTTGCAGAAAAAAAAATAGAAAATAAAAGAATTTATTTTGCAAATTTTCGAGTTAATTTTCGTTTTCAAAAAAAAAAAAAAAAAAAACTCTTAAAAATTTATTTTGCAGAGTTAAAAGAAAAATTTGAGCAAATGGAACAAATTTTGAGGAACAGCAGATTATGAAAAAATTTTCTCATCATCAAAAATCTTCCTGAAATCATTTTTAATCATCCCTATTTTCTGATCCTTGCGATCACACGAAGCGCAAAGGAGAGCATACTTATTCAACACTAAAGTAAATCTGAAAATGAAAGCGGAAACTGAAAATGAATACCTACCTACTCTATGCTAGTTAGGATTTAGAAATATGCTATGTGTAGTCAAACTTCCAATGGAGCCACGCACGTAAAAGTAATAGTAACATGTTCAGTGGTAATTTTTCAAATGAAAGATGAAAATTTAGAAGAATGAGCGAATCTTCTTGCTGTAACGGAAAACTAACTAAATAAAAAGAAAAACTAAATTGATCTAATTGTGTACTTACCTGGAACCATCGTTCAATATAGCTTTCGTAAGCACATTTTCCCTCACTCAGATCATGCTGTAGCTCCTTGTCATCTTCCTCAATCTCTTATTCGAATGATTGTTCGTCATCAAATATGCAAGAGTCTTCAGATGCTGATTCCTCGTTCGTCTCTGAAGGAGTATTTAAGCTCTCGATTGCTGTCAGGATCTCCTCTTCTAGAGAAGAGGAGACTCCAATTTTTGCAAGGATGTGAGCGAGTTGTTCCAAGCTGACACTCATAGTTAATCATATTGTAAAAGGGGTTCTTACATCATCCAAATAAAAATCTGAAAACTGAAAATCACACTTGCTGAAAACAAAACACTCTTGTTAAAACATATGAAAACCTCTTCACAGTTGCAGAAATTGAAATTGCAAAAACATGCTTGCAAAAATTGAAATTTACGCTAAATTGTAGAAATTGAAATTTACACTAAATTGCAGAAATTGAAACACACTTGTAGAAATTGAAATTTACACTAATTTGCAGAAATTGAAATTTACTCTAAATTGCAGAAATTGAAATTTACACTAATTTGCAGAAATTGAAACACACCCTTCATGCCCTTACTCATATGTCACCTCAGAGTTAGGAGCATGAATAATCACACTTGCATGAAAAATAAATTAATACCCGAATCCCTTGTGCTTCCCCGGCAATGGTGCCAAAATGTTAGGCGAAATATATGTCGTAATAATTACGTTGTAGTGCAGTTGCCCAACTATTTACTTGTCAGTCCGGGGTACGTAAACTGATGAAGCACGTGGACTGTTTGTGCGGGACTGAAGTAGATCTAATCTAACTTAATCTAATTTGCTGAAATCAAATTAATCTAGGAAAGCATTGAAACACTAACTAGGAAAGCATTGAAATTGCGCAAGGAAAATACAACATGTGAAGAGTTTAACAACAATGACATAAGTGAGCTCACATCCACAAATCTATAATCAAATGACAAACATGAAAGTATAACAATGAAATCTTGAATCACATTAAGAATCTCAAATCAAAGACTAATCTAACAAATACAAAATCCAATCCAATCCCACTTCATTACAACCCTCCTACAAGCTTAATCTAACTTAATGAAAACTTCCTTTTTTTTTCCCCAATGGAGAGGAAGCACTCTCTTGTATACATGAGAGGCCTTAAGAAAAAGATAAGAACAGATCCACTATTCTCTCAACTACTCTCAACCACTTTCCTCTTATTACAAGATATGGTTCCTTCAAATCCTTATGAATCCTAGATAAGATATGGCAACCAAATCTTCCATGATCTTCTCCTTAAGAATAGGCTTGAATAACTATCTCCTTTGGAATGGTGTAAGAGATATTCGAGAAGTCTCTTTGAATTAATCATTTACATATTCCTACACATTACAAAGCTCACACATAATTGAGATATATATATGAAAAACATGTATATTTTCTAATATTTAATCATAAATTCACTTTTAATACTAAAATGAATAAAGTGGAAAATAATAATGTAAAACCCAAATGTATTTATGAAAATGATATGATGAAGGTTTAATAGGGCAATGAAATGTAAGGAATGGTGAAGAAGAAGTGGATGAAAATACGACATTTCTGAGTCCTGACAGGTTTCGTTGACATGAACTGAATCATTGTGAATGGGACATGTTTTGTAACCCGACAAAACCAAAGATTCAAGATTAGGTGGATTGCAAAGAATGAGAGTTTGCACAAGAAGAAAGTGAAGGATCATGACTAAATCTAACAGAATAGTTAGAAATATATATTTACTCACATATTCATTAAATTTTATTTAGTGAATTTACCATTCTTCTGCCCGAATGGTTGTCAAAGCTAGCGAATCAGAGGAAAAATTTTCAAGGTGGAGAAGCCATTGAGTGGACTCCTCAGTTGATCCAACGGTTCGAAAGATTCAATAATCCTATATCTAGGGTTGTCGACTACTAGGTTGACAACATTTTGGAGGGGTACATTATTGAGATTGCAGTCGACATGATAAGATCAGACAGTGAGACATAGAGAGAGTTATTACAAGAACCTTGAGGCCATTACTTGAAATATTTAAACTTGTGGATAAAGATGTTAGTATGTGAAAATGGGATCCTTAGGATGGAGTCCGAAGAGTAAATCATTGTGCATCAAGTACTTGGGTAATGTCGCAAGAAAGGACTGAACAAGATGGATGAGAATGAGCTGAGATGTTCTCAATCAATAGTGAGAATGAGAAATAGGGTGGTCGCCTAAGGAGTGGAAGAATATTTCAGTTGGGAAAGAGAAGAAGGACTGTGGCAAGAATAGGAAGTTGCAGCATGACCGAAGGAAGGGACTCTGAGTGGGAACCACCCTTGATAGAGTATCTTGCAATGAAGAGGAAGAATATTGAATTATTTCTGAAGACAAAGAGGAAGATCCAAATCAATACTAGGTCTACAACATACCCATGAACCCGCGTACATTTCCAACAACTAAGCTATACCCCAAGTAAAAAGAGCTTCATGAAGCGATATAAAGTTACCTATATTCAATGGGAATGGGATGGATGAACCCATGAAACATTGGTTCTTGTGTGAAGATGTATGGATAGTGCGACAGGTCCAATATGAGGCTATAAAAAGAGCTCAGTTGATCACAACCTTTAGAGGTCATGCTCTTGACTGGTATATAAAATTTTTTGTGGTTCCCGCAAGGGTTCCTCAAAATTCGCTGGATTAGATCCAAATTGGACCAATCAAATAAATCAAGAAATCGAATTATGAGTTGCAATGTATCATGAAATTAAAAGAATCAAGCAGTTTTTGATTGAGTATGTTTGGTACTTTGAGGAAATATTTATGACTTTGATGGCTAAGGTGATTTTCCATATGTTGGATGTTCAACATAAATAATGGTTTATTGCCACAATGCTGCCACATATCCATTTTCCCTGGATGTAGCACAGGATAGTATCATAGAGTGAATCTTTTGAGCTTGCTATGAAATTGGAGGCTTTGTCGGTTGGAGAAACTAGCACAAGAATGATGCAAATATAGTCGCAACTCGCCAATATAACGTTGCAAATACAAGATACCCTTTATTGATATCTTTCAAAGGGAATGAAATTCAAGAAGAATTTTGGTGTACAAGATGAATAAATGAAGGCCATCATAAATATTCATGTCCATCTTTATTGAATTATATTGCATTAGGAGCACCGAACCCAATAAATTCACAGGAATTCCTTGGTGTAGAATTTTCCTGACAAGAGGTCATTGGTCGGAGGAATTCTTGTATCTAATGAAGATAGTAAGTGCACCTGCCAGATTATATTTTAAATTTTGTCAATCTGCAGGTCACGACAAGAAATACTGTAGAGAATACAAGTTTCTAGAATAAAATACAGTTGACACATAAATGATGAAGAATGATGAACAGATACAAGCCAAGTGAGCTCAGGTACAATACCCTCAACTAATGGGGGCTGGTCGTTTTAGAGGCCAAGGACGTGGAGGAGGATTTGGTTGTTGAAGGGGCTAGATTATTTGTTATAATTGTGAACAATTGACACATTTTTCTAGAGACTGTACTAATACTACAATGACATGTTCATATTGTAAAGAATTTAACCACACTATCGAGGAGTGACCATGGTTGATTGCTAAATGGCAGGACAGAAACACAGGGAACCAAAATAAACCTCAAAATGACAACCAAAATATTCTGAATATTTTTGTTTAACCTTGAGACTCTAATATTGATGTCATAACAAGAGGAGGTGTTGCAACTGAAGGATATCAAGATGCACCATACATAAATCTGAGAGTTCTATTGATGAGACAAAAGAAAGTACCCTTTGATGTCCATAAATAAAATGAATTCTTCTTTGATTCACATCATGATTTTGTCGATATAAATCAAGACTCAACATCTTCTACTGTCCCAATTTTGGAGGAGAGACCAATCCTGGAAATGCCTCAAGGATTTGAACGATTCTTCCAAAGAAATCGGACAGAGAAGGTAAGTAAGTTGAATAATTTATTTAAAATTTTCTTAGCAATTATAGAAGATAAGGATGATGTGGAAGATCTATTGGCTCTAGTTGAAGAACCTCAACTAAGTGTGTGACCAGAGAAAAAAGTTAACCACATTGATAAAAGACCAAAAAATGGTCGCAAGTTAAGAATGAATGCCCACACAGGTGACTATGATATGGATTTTATCATATTGGATTTAGGGTAAGATGTTAATAGTCTGACAAGAAATTTCCGAGAAATCATGGTAAATTCGAGACTTGTATGGTCTCCTATTCAGATACAGTTATCCAATAAGTCGAAGGTATTGCCTATTGGTCGACTGGCATAGGTGCCTGTCGAAATGGAAGGACTTAGAATCTATGTATATTTTGAAGGCATAGACATTGTTGATGATATGAATCTATATCCCACACTTCTGGTGATCGACTGGGCTATTGACAATAAAACAATCATAAATTTAAGAAATATAATATTGTCATTTGAAGATATAGAACTACGGGTGGTCTCCCCAATTGATCCTCTGGAAGGATAGAGATATGTCGAGAAAGTGATTGAATGAAGGAAAAGAAGGACATTTGGATAATATTTATAATATTTCATATAAAAATAATGACTATGTCAGCTTGACAACTGATGGTAATCTGAGTTGGAAAAGTATTAGCTCCTGTATGCCAGACTCAGGAGAAGCCCTAGAGAGTTGGAAAATTGACTACATGAAGTGCCGATGTGAAAGTGTGCAAGAATCATGAAATCTGTGTGATGGGTAGGTACTTAGGTATGTGATATAACTACATATAAAGTATTACCTAATTTGGACACATTTCTTACAAATTTTGAAGAAAAAGTGTTGGAACCTTAGCACTTGTTAGCACTGGATGTTGCATTGAAGGATACTCCATCCAAGTGGTGGGTTTCCCATAAGAAATATATTTTAGAATGGCCTCAATGATGATGGTTTCTAGAAATCAAATTTGGCAAGAATACGTCTTATACTGGAAAAAATATATGGGATTGACAAATCTTGTTGAGCATATTGAAAATTGTCGTGCGACATGGAAGACGTCATCGTGATAAGAATGGGTTCATTAGTTTACACATACTTTGGATATGATACCGAGGAACCAGTACACATCGGTTGAGTAGTGATGAGAGACCATATAATGGGAAAAGATAGCTACTAGTTTCACACAGACTTTTATCTTTGCTGATGACAGTCTGACGATTGATGTTTCTCTGTAAGTTATAAGAACTAATATCTTTGAAGACATCCTTGTTTTAATGTCAAGTTTCTCTCAGAGTAACGCGACAATTTAGAACTGGATGGAATGCTATAATGTAATCGTTGAACCTGGTGATGATGATGCATGTGAAATACATATTCCTGAGTCTGAGGGTAGTCGAGCAGTGGAGTGATCAGGCTTATCAAATGACAAATTTCTAAAGCCCCTCAAAACGAAGAAGGTGAATATTGGTTCTCCAGAAAATACAAAATTTTCCAATATTGGAGACTATTGGGATGATGAGACAGTAGGGAAAATTACAGACTTATTGCATGAATTGCATGATCTATTCCCTACTATGTTTTTAGGATGAAGGGTATTATTGGTGATCTAAGAGAAATGAAGATTCCCTTGAAGAATGACATGAAACCTACCAAACAACAACTATATAGACTCAACCCGAGATATAAAGAAAAGGTCAAGATAGAGTTATATAGCATGTTAGATGTAGTAATTATAGAACATGTCAAGGAATATGTAATATGCATAAACTATACCTATTGTAGTCTAGGATAAGAAAACTAGTGAAGTTTGCATTTGTGTCAACCTGCAGAAATTAAATGATGCCTTCATGCATGATCCATTCTCGACCCTATTAACAGATGAAGTATTCGAGAGCATCGAAGGACAAGAAGTATATTCGTTTACTGATGGATTCTCTGGCTACCATCAGATAATAATTTCAGAGGAAGATCGGTACAAGACAACCTTTGTGATAGAGTGGGGATGCTTCCAATACATGGTAATTCCTTTTGGACTCAAGAATTCCCCTACTATTTTTTCTAGAATAGTAGTAGCTGATTTTACATATTTCATCCATGAATTTCTTGAAGTATATTTCAATGATTGGACGGTCTATGGGCTAGTGAAAAATCATATTGAGAATCTTAGAATGATGCTCGATTGATGTATATAGTTTCATATTTCTATGAACTTGAAGAAATATATTTTTTGTTCTCCTTTTGGTATCTTCATGGGTCATGTGGTCCATCGAGATGGAGTATTGATGGAACCTACCAATATTTCAATTATGTTTGACCTACCCCCATCCACGAATGTTAAATAGTTGATAACTACCTTGGGGCATATGGGGTATTACAAAAAATTTATCTGAGGATATGCAGAGGTCACGACTCTAATAAAGAAATTGTTGAAGAAAGACATTAAATTCCAATGGAATGAGCACTGCCAAGAGAGTTTGGATGTTATTAAAGATAAGATGTTCTAAGCTCATATATTGGTATTTCTAGAATGGAAAAATAAATTCATGTACATGTTGGCGCGTCATCTGTTGCACTCAGTTTCATACTCACACATCCAGGTGAGGGTGCTATTGATCACCCCATTGCATTTTCTAGTAGAAAGTTGTCGATGATAGAAAGGAACTATACCACTATTGAGAGGGAAGGACTTTCCATGGTATATTCTCTCCAGAAGTTTTGACATTATTTGCTAGGAGCACATTTAAGTATGTATACAGACCATTCCACATTGAAATATTTTGTCAATAAGCCAGTGTTTGGGGGGAAGGTATTTCAATGCCATCTCCTATTTCAAGAATTTGATTTTGAGATTATTGTCAATCCAGGTCGACTAAATTCAAGACTTGACCATCTTCCGAGTTTAGAAATTGGAGAAGAGCATGTTATTCTTTATGATATCCTCCCCAATGCACAATTGTTTGTGGTCAATCATGATTGATGATCCCTACAAATATATTGTACATATCTTGAATAAAGGATATGCACCATAAGGATTCAATAAAACAAAAAATAACAATCAGTTGTAAAATCTACAAATTTTTAGCTGATCGTTGGGAAATTGTATAAGATGGGACCAGATGAAATACTCCGTCGTTGTGTCTTGGAACATGAGTGACCGATGGTGCTGAATGAAGCACATACTGGTGTCATGAGAAGCCACTATGTAGGAAAATAAACAGTGCAAAATATTTTACAAGTTGGACTCTAGTGGCCTACTCTACATGCATATGCTAAAGACTATTGTCTTAGCTATGATATCTGTCAAAGAACTAAAAAATAGACGTGATGAGATGAAATGTTGTTGGTACCACAAGTAACTTTGAAGGAATTTGATAAATGGGTTGTTGATTTTGTGGGTCCTATTAACCCACCAGGAAAACAAATGGGTGCATGATATATAATCATTGTGACATACTACTTAATCAGATGGGCCGAAGCAACCCTAGTAAGAGATTGTATTGCTGCGACTGCTACCAGATTTTTACTCGACCATGTTGTGAGTCGACTTTGATGCACAAAGATTTTGATAAGTGATCAAGACACACATTTTGTGAATCAACTAATTGAAAAATTAAATGATGAATTTCAGATTCAACACTGGAAGACAACGCCATAGTATCACCCATAAGTGAATGACGTTGTCGAAGGATTTAATAAGATCTTGGAGAATGCATTGACAAATATATGTAATGCTCAGAGGGATAATTGGGATCATAAGATATATACGATATTATGGTATTATTGCACAACCTAAAAAAAGTTGATAGGACAGACTCCATTCATATTGGTGTATGGGCAGGAGGCCGTCATGCCATAAGAATATATTGTACCTAGTCTTAGAATTGATGTGATCACTGAGATGAAAGATATTGGTATAGTAGAAGAAATATTGTCACAACTGGTTCAATTGGAAGAAGATCAATTTGTTGTTGGATATCATCATAGTGTCGAGAAGCAACAATATAAGGCTTGGAATGACCGCCATATTAAGTTTAAGTAGTTTCAGGTTGGTGATTGTGTCCTCATGTATGAAAATAATTTTTTCAAAGCATCTTGGTAAGCTTCAAACACATTGGTTGGGACCATATGTTGTCACTTGTATCACCAATAGAGGTGTGGTCCAGTTACATAAGTTAGATGGTACACACTTCAAAGGGTTAGTGAATGGAAGTTAACTAAAACCTTATCAAGATAGTCATACTTCGCTCGAATTAAAATATTAAAAAAAAATCAAATCTTGTATATGCAATTTTTATCGCAAGTCTTTAATTTTGTCACAAGTTTTAAATCTTGTTGCAAGATAAATCTTGTCGCAAGATAAATCTTGTCACATATATACTTCTGTCACAAGTGACAGTTGGAGGAAAGTTAAGTCGAGGTAATGGGATATTTCAGCGGCTTAGTTTTTGGTCACATATGCCATTAATTAATAATAATTACTTGTTGTCATGATTAGTGAAGTGATGGTTCAATTGGAAGTTTATTGGAATGATGGGAAAGATTTCCCCATGTGACAAAATTTTCTGCCACCTTGTCACGTACTCCAATTTCAATAACATTTTATGTTTAAGAAGACATTATATTTTATTTTTATTCTAAAGTTTATGACTATTGACAATGTGGGGTCAAGGATGAATGTAATTAATTATGTTGAATATTTTATTAGTTAATAAATAAAATATGAGACAAATATCCGAAGGAGGTTGTTGAATGAGTATCCACTGGTCCACTAGGTGGAATAGATTGGGGTGAGAGCAAACAGACTCATGGCAACATCCTCAACCACTTCTATCTGTTGCAGGGGGAAACTTCCCTAAATTTCTGGTCATGTTCCCCAAGAAAGTGGAATAGAGCAGGTGGCTCATTAATTGAAAAAACTGACCAAAAATACCTAGGCATGCATATATCTATCCATTGAATTCAGCAGGAGGCTGTTCAATCATTACCTTGTCAAATTTATGAAGTGGAGAATGGTTCAAAAGAGATTCCATGAGGGGAAAAGCAGAAGTGATTGAGTGATTAAGACTGTCTTTAGAACTAGTGCAACTTGTTAGCTGAGTTCTTACTGCTGAGAATAGAAGTATTGCTGTTAAGTACTTCTGTGGAGTTGCAGGGGTATTTAATCCCATTTCTACACATATTGTTTTCATCCTGTTGGTTCAGTGGATAGGCTTGAGGTTCCTAAGACAAGTAGTTGAACTATATTTAGGAAAAGGTTGGGTGGAACGAGATCCTTGGGCTGTTTGTCTCCTCTACAAGTTATCAGGTTCCATAGTGTTATCTTATTTATCTTATGCAAGTAAAGTATTGAATGGAAGTATTCATGTTTTACTATTATTTCTTAGATACTTCCAGCTACAAATAAATTGTTTAAGTCTGCATTTTATTCAGGAAATTACTTGTATTTGTTTAACATAATAAATGAAGCTAGAATTAGATAAGATGGATTAATGAATAAAATCCCTTTATGTATTTTTCCACTCATCATAAGATGAAGTACTCTAGTATAGGAGGTTGAATTAGAAGAAAGCTTATATAGGGATAAGATGATTTGAATCTGCTTCACCTAGGAAGCTTTTACTGATTATTTAAGCAAGGCATGATAATAATATTTTTCTAGAACACTTTTAATTTATATAAATTTCTCTAAAAATATTACATAGAGCTTTTATAGTAAGCTTTTGTTACACATCCTTAAAACTGTGCATAACATAATACAATAACGATTTCCTTTTTCACGACTTAAACCTATATATATAAACCTCTACATAATACTATAGAAATTATAGTATAGTAATAAAGTTGATACATAGACAGTAAATTGAGAGTATTATAGTAGAATAAATATTACTGTGATACAACTAAAATATTTACACTAGTAAAGAACATTAGTTATTTATTTTAATGTTTTATTTCCTATTGTAATATAAGTATATAAAAAAAGTAATTAGTAAACCAAGTTGTAAATAACCAAAACAACTCTATTATTATAAAGATATAAACTGTTATTATTTTCAAAACCCTAAGCTGTTAATATAAACTTTCTTATCTATTCCAGAATCCATTCGAAATAAAGATAGATTCTAACATTTCTTTTAAAATAGATAAACAAGATTATAAAAAAAATGTTTATATATCGAAAACAAAAGTTAATATTTAACCTAAATATCAAACTGATCTTTTAAACAAAACCCTAGGTTAACTCCCTTACGAAACAATAAAGTTACCATAGCTAGTAAATACTTTAAATAGGTCAACTGTGTATTTAAATTAAGGTATAAAACTTAAATTTCAAAACATTTATCCAACATTTAAGGAAATCTTAGGATCCATTTCCAGTTCTCTATTTAAAGAAAAAGCTATTAAAAATTTAACTAATAATTATAAAAACAATTTGCAGCTCAAAGATAACCCTAAATATAAAAAACTGCCCTTTTAAAACCAAACCAGAGGTTAGTCACCTACAACAGAGTTTTTCCAATAGTATTATAATAATGAAAAGCATCACACGGTATTTCTTTCCGCAATCATAGTTTAGCTTTAAATTCCAAAGCTGTTTGGTAAATACGAACCCTAGGATAATCATAGTTTTAATACATTGTACATTTGAATCATTAAGTAAGAAACCACATCTAAACAAACATTTTTACCAAGAGTCGTAACTCTTGTTTTACAACAAACAAAATATTTTATAAACAGAGTTTCCACTCTTTTCCAAACAGTCACCACACAAAATTAATTCTTCAAAAAAACCAGAATGCAATAACTTAATTGTATTCACAAAAGAGCCATAATGGCCACGCTGTTTAGGCCAAGTAGGCTTCCAAACAAGTAATCACAGTAATAGTATTACCCTATCATATTAATACATGAGTCGTAGCTCTTTTGCAAAACCCCAAGGGTTATAACCAACAATGGCCATACGGACTTCTCCTCCATCCTTGACCAGTTTAAACACTATCATCTAATACAATAAAATGAACACCATGGTAAGCAGTTGTAAGTACAATCAACATCATCACTGGAATTTCAACAATGAAGGGTGCCCCAAGGATAAAACCAAGGCTTATCGAGACTTTGGCGGCTCAAACCCTTTAGCTTTAGACTAAATGCTTTCATTGTCGACTGTGCATGGTCGAGTTTTCACCTATGTTCAACAAGCAAAATAGATTTGAACTGTTAGTAAAAATCTTGACTTAATTAATGTATATCAAAGAAAATAAAATGATTGGAGGTTAACGAAACAATTCACAGTGCAAATGATGAGATCACGGTCGTGGAAATAAACCAAAACCTCAATCCTGTTAATGCTTTGGGTAAATGAAAGTAACCACAATTTGAACTCCGAGATCGAAGGAAACCTCACTGGCGAAAACCTAGAGTAATAAACTCGCTATTGCTACAGCCGAACAAGTAGAAAACGATGATGTCAAATAAACTAGAGTGGAAAGCCTGCTAACGCCACAAGAAGTTAAAGGATGGCACCCATTACAGAGGTTGAGGATCCCATAGCCTGTCGGCCTATTTCTCCACCCAAAAAAACAACTAAACAACAAATGAACCCCAGTAGTGTTTAGGGCAAGAGTTTAACATTTTTTTCTTAGGGTTTAGCACCAAGCCCTTCCTCCAACGAGTGGTCTCCATGTGGACTTTGCTATCAATGAAATTTGATACTCATCTCATATAGTTGGATCCTGGGTTTTGTATAGGAAGTCAACACCATGAATTTCAGTTAAACACTATATCAAATAATATATAAAAGAAATAATTTTACATTGGTTTAGAATTAAGACAAGATATGTTCTGAAAGGTCGAAGCTTCGAGCTAGGTTTAGTTTTTATTTATATGCATTGTGTGATCTTAGTTAGGATATAGATAGTATTTTAGGCATTAATGATATGCATAATTTAATATTTTCCTTTTTTATAGTTAGTTTTTAACTACTATTTAAATAATGCAATGAATTTATGCCTAGGTTAGGTTGTATGACATGCATTGTATATATACTTAGGATAGTATATATGTTATGCATCAAATATTTATATGCATAGGCTAGGTTTGTTTTTAGTTATAGTTAGTATGTAACTGCTAAACAAAAATAGTGATGATAATGTTAGAACTTAGGAAGTTCTAGGTCTTAGCGGGAATAATTTTCATAGTTATAAAATATATGGAAAGTAATAGGGTTTACAATACCTTCAACAACTAAGAGACAGTTGATACTTACACTCCATCAAACTTATAACTTAATTATTAAAATAGATAAGCACACTAGCAACTCCATTCTTCTATCAAGATAAATAGTCTTAGTTATGGAAATGGGAGTTTCTTACATTTTGATATTATAGACTGAAAATAAAGTTTAGGACCTTCTTTCCTAACTTACTCATTTTAGTCTTTCGAACTTTAAATTTTATACCTCGTAACCTGGAAGTAAAATTTTACCTGTAAATACCTATAAAAGAATCAAATCTGCGTTATCTTGAGAAAGCTAAGTAAGCCTCGTGCTAACCTCAAGCCCCTTCAATAAGAAATAAAACAACGATAAGAAAACACATGTCTTATTACAAACAATAAATTATCTAAATTCAATAAATTGAGAAACTATTAACTTTGACAAACTTTTATTCAAGACTGAAAATCATTAAAGTTTGAATACGGGTAGTAGCACATGACTTGCTAGATAGTGAGTATAATTATGTAGTTTTTAGTTACGGTTTACCAAAGAGAAATAAACACTTAGTTTTCTTTTAATCACATGTCTCATAATCTATCTGTTCCTTAAACTAAAAATAGTTATTAAAACTAGCATTTTCGACTATGACTTAAAATTAAATGTAACAGAAATTTTTTTGTAAATTTTGGGGTGTTACACACCTTTTCCATTTAGTGCAGACCCACATGAGTAAACAAATTCCTGCATGTGTAAACCTATTTAATATTTGCACGAAAGTATGTTATTTCATTTGTATATTGAGTTGAGCCATTTGTATGCAACCCCTTTGAAGCCGAATCCATTTAATTGATTATGGTAATCCATAAATCGAGCACTAGCAATGTTCAAGAATATGGCATGGAGGTTCCATATCCCATGCCCATTGTTGAAGAATATCCATAAGTTGTGTCGCAACCAGTGCCGGTCATCCCGTCAATAAATAAGCGAACTGTCTGCAGAAATGTTCCACAAGAGATATTTAAAGCTACCCACGATACTAAAGCATCAGGATATGGGTCCACGACCTTGTTCTTGAATACATTCCCCCGAGTAAAGATGATGCTCCTAGTGTAAATATTAACAAGAATTCTAAGTATCCACTGGTCAAGCCATCCATCCTGAAAAAATTCCATGTTACGACAAACATTCTGCTGAATATGAAGAAGATGGGATTCATAGACCATGATCTGCAAAATTTTCCTGAACTTTCCATGTCACGGTACATGACCACTGTGCGAGAAACTAAAGAAGGACATGTGTGAAATAAATTTATGGACTCAAAAGAGTTAAGGAGCTAAAAAAAATAGTTCATAAGACACACTACTTGCTAAGGTTTTGGAAATTGGGTAGAAGGCATAGTGGGTTTGACTATGGGGAAAAACATACAGTTTAGTGCGCTTGAGACAGAGGAGTATTGGGTTGGGAGACCTACTAGGAGGTTTTGTTTACCAAGTGAAATCCATGGAAGTGATGATTAATGCTACGTGAATCATTTTACTGGTCTCAATCCCACTTCTTCAGCCTTTTGAGCATCACTCGATGTAATGCATGGTAAGTGGAATGTTCAATACCATGAGAATTTGTTCAATTGTGACTAAACTCATGGGATATGGATGATACACTAATGAATTAGCCTATGTAGGTAATTCCAAAAATGATATCTCAATTTTTAAGATGTCAATTTTCATGCCTTCTTAAAAGAATGATCGCTTAATTCGTTCATAGGTTTTATGAAAGATCGAGTGACCTATTGCTGGTGATGAAGGTAAATACTCTAAGTTTCTTTATTTTAAAACTAAATTTGGTGCCAAAAAATGTGATATTTATATCTTAGTGTATCTTAATGGTGCCATGTATACCTTGTAGGAAGGTTCAGATCTTCCTTAAGTTATTGGATGAGTTTCAATATGGTATCATTGGCCATCCATTCTTGATGTGATTTCATGAGCTTACTAGGAACTGGTAAGAATAAAGGAAATCTCTTGTCTCCATATTTATTAGACAATGCATTGAAATCCACATTTTCTCTAACCTTATTATATATAATCTCATAATAATACTGCAACATTTTAGTAACTCACTTTTGTTTCTCTCGAGAGGACAACCTTTGTTCAAGGAAATATTTTAAGCTATGATGGCCTATCTTGATTTGGAAGAACCTACCTATTAAGTTAAGGGAACTAGGTCTGAACTGCTTGAAGGGTGGTCATCATCTCTTTTTCATATGTATATTTTCCCAAATTTATATTAGATAATTTATTATTGGTAAAGGCCAAAGGATTTCCTTCTTGCATCAATACTACACCAAGATCGTGGCATGAAGCATCACATTTGAAGAAAAAGGTCTTATTGAAATTAGACATTGTTAAGACTATAGTACTACACATAGAAGCATTTAAGGCAATGAAGGCTCACTTGGGTTTGTAATTCCATATGAAGGTTTTATTTTTGACCAATTATGTTAAGAAAGCTACAATTTTGCCACATTTTTTCATAAACTTTCTATAGTAGTCGATCAATCCGAGAAACCCTCACAAGCTCTAGAGAGTTTTTGGGTAGGTCTAATCTTTCATCGCTGCTAGTTTCTTTGGGTGTACCCTCTTGAGTCACAATGTGACCCAAATATTCAACCTAAGTGACCAAAAAATCACATTTGGAGTGCTTCACAAATAACTAATGATCCTATAATAATTGAAAGGCATGATCAACATTCTCCAAGTGGCCTTCCCATGTGGTTCTATAGATCAATATATCGTCAAAGAAAACCAACATAAAATTATGGAAGAAAGGTCAAAGAATTGTGTTCATGAGGCTTTAAAATGTTGATGGAGATTTTAAAAGGACAAAATGAATGGCCAAGAACTTATAATGACCTTCATGGGTGTGTAAATTTGTCTTAGCAATGTCTCCTTCTTTCATCTAAATTTGGTGGTAATTGGAGCGAAGGTCTAGTTTAGTGAAGAACTTTGCTCCATGAAGCATTTTCAAGCAATCATTAATGGTTGGAATGCAAAATTTATTGTTGATCATTAATTTTTTGAGATCCACAAAATCTAGACAATGTTCCAAGATCCTTCCTTTTAAAAGGCCATAACCACTGGTGAGGAATAAGAGATACTGATGGGATGAGTGATGTTGGACAGAGGTCTCCAACAACTCTTCAATGATTGTTTCTATTTCATCATTTTGGGAAAAAAGGGTTCTAATAAGGGAATACATTGGGAGGCTGGCTACCTGAAATTAGTTGAATACCATGGTCATGATCCCCATAGGTCAGTGGTAAACCCTTGGGTATTTGAAAAGATAGTTGATCTCTAGAGAGAACCAAGTGAGAATAAGGGTAAAAGTCATGTGTGGGTATTTGCATGACTTGGATGGAATTGAATTTTACAATAGTACAAGAGTGGAATTTATTTAATAAATTCCCAGTATGATAGGAGGAGATAATTCCAAGATAACTTGAAGTAATCTTGTTGAGATGATGTGTATCCTTCATTAGCAAAGTTGATATATAGTTCCTTGAAATCCATGGTTATTGGTATGAAAATACTTTTCCATTATTCCTCCATAAATACTTCAAAACCACTAATGTTGATAACCAACATGTGTGTCTTAAGATGTTATTCTCCCATTTGTAGTTTCATGTTTTCATAGCCACAACTACCACATTTCATCGTACCCATATTTTCTATCATAATTTGAAAATTGAATATGGACCTAACATAGAAATGAATTTTGTCAACCATTCTCCTATGAATGAACTCATTTATGTTTCCATTGTCAATTAATACAATGATTTGTCAGTTATTGATGTAGCCTACCAACTTAAATGTTTTGGGTGTGAAGAAATAAGATAAGGAATTGAGTGACATTTGGGGTTCCTCCCCAAGGGCTTTCACATTGAGGCAGGGACTTGCACATTGGGGTTAGCTTCCAAGGGTGGAGAAGTATCCTCCATTTTGGTTCTTGAGTATATTCCATGGTTATTCCATCTAGATGCTTAAGTGTTGATACATATATTTGGAATAATTTATGTTCCTTGCATTTGTGGCCTCTAAAATATTTTTCATCGTAGTTATAGCAAAGTCCAAGATGATGATGTTTGGCCATTGCATTAGGTGATAACTTTTGGATTCTTAATGGCAGTGTGTTGGAATTATTGGAAGGAGGATCCATGGGGGACATAGTGTGATACTTTTAAATGAAGGCCATTTGGGTTGGTCATTGACCACAATTTCAACTTGTTAATATCTATCACAAGCTTGTAACCATGTCGTGGGGCACTTCACAATTGAATTTTCATGGATTACCTCCTTGAGGCCACTAGTGAAGCATTTACATAAAAAATAATTAAATAATCCCTTTGTGTAGATGGACAACTGCTCAAATGATGTAATATAGTCCATAACTATGCCACTCTAGCATAGTTTGGCCTATCTTCCTAAGTAGTGTGTGTCCATTTCAAAATGCTAATGAAGGATCTTAACAAATTTCCAAGGAACGTAATGTCAATAATATTTATGGTACCATTGAAAATGTTCCAAGTCAATATATAAGATTAACACTTTGAGATTTTGGAGATCATCTTTAATACCATGGAGATAAAAGTAGTGTTCCATTTGGGTAACCAAAGCTAAGCAATATGAACTCAAATTTATGCATGTATACCTTTGGGAAGTGGTGCCATGAATTGTTATCTGAAAATGGTGGAGACTTTGTTTCCAAGAAGAAAGTGTAAGAGCCTTGTTATTCATTGGAAACACAACTTTGGAATGATATTATAGTGTGGTATATAGACCCACATTTTTAGTGAGGATGATTAAAATTTGTCTCTGGTTATCTTGGTTGAGTTTTAGTTGGTCAATTGTTCATTGTAGGGACATGATTGTTAAATCGTTGATGCAAGATCCTTGGTGTCTTTGGGTGGATACTTGGTTGAGCCCTCCATGTTTTTATGGTTGTGAGTATGTGTACCATGGGACCACTCATGATCAAAGTGTTAACACCATCTTATCTAAAAATTACCAAGGTTAAAGAATAATATGTTAATAGGTAACACAAAATGAGGGATGGGATGTCCACACAAAAGGTTGTTAGTATACCAATATTATTAACATGAAGCAAGGATTATTTTGAGATAGGTCCTGAACAAGGGTGTTGGTGGAGCCCCTACATTTTTTTTTAATGTTGAGGGGAGTATTATTCCCTGTGGAATATTATTGTATAGATATAATTTCCAAATTCATTTTGGATGCAAATATGTAGGGATTTCATTGGATGGCGTTATAGATGATTTTACCACACTTGGTTGATCGCATATTTATGGACTTCCCTGTACCTCTGTAGACTCTTTGGATCCATGTACATATATTATATGTTGATGTTCCAAGATAATCCCAAAAATCACTTTTTTATACCTATACGCGACTTTTAAATCCATATTCATGTGTATACGTAGCTTTTGACCTCAAACCCGCGTACATCTAGATGTGTGCATAAAGACAAATATTTTTGGAGTTTTCCTCATGAGTCTGAATATATTGACTATTGGCCTTCCATATTCCTGAAGAATGCTCAAAATTGACCCTTCATTACCTCTTTGGAGTTCTATATATTGAGCCTATTGGATACATTGAAGGAGGAGAAATTGAAGAGTAAGGAAACTATAGTCCATTGTTGCCTCATTTTGCTTATACTTGAGTCTGCATCCCTTTGTCCATTTGGATCACATAGTGTTCTTCCCAAGCATTCCTTTTCTTTGTGATATTGCTATCGAGAGATGGATGATTGAAGTGGTGGAGGCCCAAGTGGAGGACTCGGTTTCTCTGGTTCGTAGAAGTGCCGACAGAGTTTGTCACTATCGTATCTTTGTTTTATTAATAGAAATATATTTTCCTATCCAATACATGTGCATTTTAAATATGAATATTGAATCCATGGATGTATTTAATTTCTTATACATGATTGATTATATATGCTAGGGTATCTCTAACACATTTATATATATCATGCTTTCTTTGTTTGCTGTTGTTGAGAGAAAATTATAAGTTCAATTACATTGGAAAAAATCAACGAGGATCTCCTTCAACCGTCCAAAATAAGGTACGATTCTATATCCCTTAGTGTTAGATGATTTTACTGCTCTTCCAGATTGGAAAGGATTGATTTTTGGTGTCATACCGTCTGTTGTGGTACCCCCAAGCCATAGGAAGTTTTTCTTCGTAACAGAATTGGCGACTCCGCTGGGGAGGTTCCTAGTTGTTTTTCTTTGGGGATTGGGTATACAATGTGCTTGAATTCCTCTTTATTTCTCTGTTTCTATGTCAGGTATGTAGGTATGTTTTCCCAGTAGTTTCCTATAGGAGTAATTTGACCTTGGCTTATCACTTTCCCCTCGTTTTCTTCATGTACGCGAGTATTTGCTTCACAGTCGCGTATACACACAGTTTTCTCCTGAATTCCCGTGTATGTACACAGGTTTAATGCGAACAGTTGTGTATGCTTTTGTGTTGAGATTTATTTGGAGGATTGAGTGTTTTTGGGTGAGTTTTGATGATTGTTGAGTCTTCTTGGGTGCTATTGGTGTCTGTATATAGCCTCTGTTTCTGGCCAGAGACCCTTTTTGATTTGTTTTTAATTAGATTTTGTTCTTGTCATTCATTTCTTATTTTTTGTTTTGTTTTGGGATTAGTGCATTATATTTCTTTTATCGTGGTGCCTTCCTTGGCTACTGTCTATGAGTGGTTTCCAGGTCTTAGAGTGGTAGAGTCTTTTTGCTTCTTTTACATCTCATTTATTTCGAAAATACAAAAATATTTTTCTTTTGCATAATTTTGCATTTTTACACTTGCATGGTGCTTGCATTAGGTTTGCGTATGGAAGTTATAGTCCGGTTTTCATTTAGGAATGATTGCATTTTCATTTGAAGGAAAAAAGTTGCATCTCATGTAGTGGCATACCCTGTTTTTCATTCAACAAAATTGCACTTGGCATTGTTGTTAGGTGTGCACATTTATTTCACTACTGAGTCATAATATCACTAGTTCTATAGCCATTTCCCTTTGAGTAATCAAAACCATTAAAATAAAATCTTAATTAAAATGAATTACACATATTTCTTTTATAGGTTTCATTAACAATATTAGGTTTTATAATTTTGGAATAGTTCATTGTGAGTCAATTCTCCAAGACTACTAAACAAAACAAGTAGGTGTTTTTCCAGGTGAGAGAGACAAATCCTTCATATAATTAGTGTTTCCCAGGAGGCTCCTCTTACACAGGATTTAAGCACGAGGCAACGTACACGATTGTCATTGGGATAGCCCTTGGTCACTTTCTATGAGCGCTGGAGATATTTCTTGGATCGTATTCATATCTGGGGGATTTTGAGGTACCGGTTGGTGCTTTCAAGCTTCTGGATTTGCTACACTTCCCATACGGTCGATCCCACTTGCGAATGTCCGCCTGAGCATTGGTTATATTGGGGTGATCTTATTTTCCTTACCTAGGTATCACAGGGGGTACTTGCAAAGGTAATTTTGTAGGTGTCCTAGCTAGGCAGGGATCGGAAAACATAGTCGCTTTACACATTGAAGCTAAGGGCTACTATAATTGGTTACGTACCTCTGCTAGGCGATACATACCTATTGCATTCAAGAGATCACATATCCTCCCCTTGGTTTGCTTGTTTTTTGGGTGTATATATTCTTAGGAGTGTGCTCTTTGTACGCTAGATTACTTAGGGTTGCATAGCTAGTTTGAGTCTTTTTCTTTTTGTTGATTCATAGTGGATTCGGGTGTGGAACCCCACCATTCTCATCGTTTAGAAGTTCTTCTGGCTTCTACATCTCCTCCTCCTTTGGGAGAGAGAAACAGATAGTCCAGATGGACTAACACTCACTTTGATTCACACACATATCTCACCATGAGTCACCATGGGTCTTAGATCCCAGAGCGTCTCTCTTCTCCACCTCCCGTGTGGGAGGTTGAACCTTCAAGCACATATGGGACTTCGGTAGGGTCTAGACACCCTTTGGTTGGGGAATCACATGAGGATATGTCATAATTTCTATACTACATAAATGCAGACCACTAGTATTGGTCACATAATTCGAGCGGTGAGACTCACCATGCACCCACTAGCACTAGCACATTCATTAGATGAAATCTGGGGTCTAAAACGGGCCTTATAAGAAAACATGATAAAAATAAGTTCTTATGAGTTGGAATTCAAGAACCAATATAATTTCAATAAAATGAGTCAACCATAATGGTTGAATTGACATATTTGTCATAAAAAAAAACTACTTTTTTTGTTCGTATTTTTGACATATCTCCCTATGTTTTTACTGTAATTTCGATCAGGAGAGCTCATTGGATGTGGAATTTGATTTTGCATCCAACAAGTACCAATACTGCATACTTTGGATGGACCCCTCTCCCCCCAAAAAAAAAATACCTAAAAAATGTGATGATGATGTCATCATTACATTTTTTCAAGTATTTCCTGTTTTTGGGGTAGTGGAGTCCATTAAAAGTATGTAGTGTGCATACCTGTTGGATGTAGAATCAAATTATGCATCCAACAAGCTATCATGGTAAAAATTTGAGTAAAAACACAAGGAGATATGTCGAAAATACAAACACAAAAAGTTGTTTTTTTCTTTCTTCCTCCAAAATTAATAAATATTATTTTAATATTTTAACTATTATTTTATTATTTTCCTTAGGAGGCCCATTTCAGACCTCAAAACTCCTCTAATGTAGGTATGGTATTCCATACCTTCCCGATACCGGTCCGTCACCCAATGTCGGATCGGGTGTTGACCCTGGTGCTGCAGCTAGGGGAACTTCCATTCCTTTCCAAGCAGAGAGGTTTGGTAGTAGTAGTCATATTGCACCTTCCATCCCTACAGTGGGAGTACCTTCACACATGCATCCTATGCCTAGTACTATTGTTCCCCTTCGTGGAACTAACCCTAGACATGTGAATGTTGGGAGTACAAGTTACATTCCTTCCCATATCCCATCGTCTTCAACATCGGTTCCTTCAAATGAATTTTTGATGACACATCCTCCTCCTAACTCTCATGGTCCTTTGGGCCAGAGCACTACCATTATCCATGTTCATCCCACATATTCTCACATAGTAGTGTCACAAGGCTATGGGCCTCCTTATGTGTCAGTAGGCTATAGACCATCTTATGGAACATCTTATGGGCCATCTTATGGAGCGTCTTATGGACAAACGTATACACCTTATGGGTATGGGTATCAACCCACTTATCAGTCTCGTAACTATGGCTTCATAGCACCCCAACCTCAAGGTACTCCAAACTACAATATGTCCATGCAGCCCTATATGGGTCAAATGGGAGGAGGTTACTATCCCACTAGCCAAGTTCGTGGTGTTTATAACAATCAGACCTATGTGAACCATCCTTATTAGGGAGCATGGAAACAAATGGCTCAACCTAGGCTCCCTTTCCTTGTGACATTAAATTTACTCCACTGCTTGAGATTGACAAATGATCCGGTATCTCATGACCTAGCATGGTCGACCGTTCTCACCAAGATTTCTTCGAACATTCCAAAGTTCAAAGGTAAGACTGGTGAAGACCCTAGTGAGCATGCCATGACTTTCCACCTATGGTGCTCTTTGAACTCATTGAATCATGATTCGGTTCATTTAAGGATATTTCAACGCACCCTAACGGGTCCTATGGCGAAGTAGTATACAGAGTTTCCTGGGGGGACTTATACATTGTTTAATGACTTAGCTATGACCTTCCTCAATCACTTTCAGCTACCTGTGCATTATGATGCTAGTGCTGAACTCTTGTCAACATTTCAGCAAAATAAAGCCATCCATATCTCTGATCACATTCAAGAGTGGCATAGATAGAAGAGATTAATTAAGGTTTTCATTCCACTAGAGTTCCTTTTGGAGTGGTTCCTCAAGTATTTATTGCCTTATATAGAGAAGGATGTTTCCACATTCAGAGTGTAGAATGAGGAAGAAGCTATATTTTGAGCTCAGGAGATGGATTTGATTGATGCTTAGTCTGGTCTCTTGTATGAGATCATACTAAACGCACCTAGATCCAATTTTGATCCTAAGTTTAAACCTGGGCCACATGTCGATGGTATTGTTGGCCCCGCAAGTGCTAAACCTGCAGACTCAGTTACAAATAAAATGAATAACTTGTCTATTAACCAGCCTGCATTAGGATAAGTTACAACTTCGTCTCATCTTATCCAAATGGAGGATGTACTTTCAGTGCAATCGTCGAACTAGAAAGGTAACCAGCAACCTGGATGGAATAAGAAGAAAGGTAAAAACAATTGAAAGGGTGGGAATAGGAATGAAAATGATAATAATGACAAGAACAAAAATAATGGTGGGGGGACAAGAAACCTAAATGTAAGGTTAAATTTCCTTATAAGCTTTGCAGGAATGATCACCTCAATCACTTGTGTCCTCGGATAGAAGATGCCTCAAAGTTCATCGCATAGAGCCTAGTTGTGTTGACAAATTATTTACTGCAAAACCAGAATATGAACTCGAGGACCGTGGAACTTGGTAGTGCTTCTAGTGGGACTCAAAACTCACCGAAAAACATTAGTGGCCACGGTTGCATCAACATGATGTATGCCGAAAATGTTGTGACGCATTTTAAGGATTATGGTACGTCACAACATGACCTAGGGAAAGAACTTGCTCCACCTGAGAGCTCTTTGCATATTGAGAAAGCTAGTGACAATCTTGAAGCTCCACCTCATATTACTAAGGGAGTCTTAAAGCGTTTAGGTCACAATCATAATGCCCAAGTCTCCTAGAACTATTCCATTGCCGAGGATTTGTGCCAGACTCCTTGTGCGATGTCTGCTTTAGAAGTTCTTCAGACTTGTACTCCGCAAAGGAAAGACTTGTTGTCTTCTCTTGGAGTGGCTGATGGGATCTCTCCTTCAGTGATTAAATTTGAAACTCATAGAGTCCAGCCTCACTTTCCTTACTATGTGTCCCTTTTGGTTCATGTAGAGTGTCTAAACAACACCATCAAGCACACAGTGATTGATGAAGGAGTTACGAATTCCGTGATGTCTTTATCCTGTTGGAAGGGTTTGGTTTCTCTTATGTCTTCTAAGTCAGGAACCATATTGACTGCATTTGATGAAATATCATTTCAGTCGCATGACATACTTCTTTCCCTTGAGGTCCAATTGGGAGGAAATATTGTTGCAATTGAGGTTGAGGTGGTTGATGCGCCCCTCGACTATAATATTTTGCTAGGTAGGAACTGGATTTATAACATGCAAGTAGTCACATCATCCCTATTCTAGGTTGTTTGTTTTGCTTTGGATGGGAAGATTGTTACGATCGATCAGAGATATTTTAATAACTCTAGTTCGAAAGCATCGTCGAGAGCTTCTATCCCAGTTATCGATCATTCTCAGCTGTCAACTGAGAGTGTTGGGGTGGGCATGTATCCTTTGTTGACGAGAAATTTTAATTGTGTCATGCCCATTCTTATGATCAGTTCTAGTCTTAGTAAGGCCTCAACATCGTTGAGTTCGGTTCCTTTTCTCACTTCGCATACAAAGGATCCTTGGACTCTTCCTTCTCTGAGTACTTCGGGTGAAGATTCTATACTTTCTGAGACAGACATGCTGTTGTCTACAACATTGGTGGCTTATCAAGATAATCTTGAATCTGTTTTAGATTCCAATCCTTCCTCTTCATGGATGGAGGAGAAGGACCCTTATGCACTGCTTGCTTGGGCGGTTCCGTCATATCACTCTCATGACCGCTTCGATGACATTTTTCCATCCGATGAGGCTATTCTCGAAGCTATGTTAGCTCTAGAACAACCTGGGGGAGAGTTACATCATAGATATTACTTTCTTCCCGAGCTTGATCATATAGAGTGTGATGACCATAGGGTGACTATGAGCGAAAAAGATGGTAGGCGCGTGGTCCCATTAGGCTCCCATTAGGCTCTCCTAGTGAGTATGCCAAAGATAACATGGCTGATTTATAACCTACCATGCCTATTAACATTTCTTGTATTCCTAGTAAGATAGAAAACATGCACATTGGGGCAGATTGTTCCCCCGATGAGGTTGAGGAATACACCAAGATATTCGAATAATTTCAAGATGTTTTTTCTTGGTCGGATGAGGAAATTCTAGGAGTAGACCCTCACACTGTTGAACATGGAATTATAACTTATCTGGATGATAGACCTATTTGACTAGTTGATCATGAGGGCACAACCTCGGTGGAGCCTAGGAATGGGCTCTATCTTAAACAATACTATGCATGATTCTGAGCTGAGGCTGATTTGTTGTATATTATTGTACATTTGGATAGCTTAGTTTTGGTCTTCTTGTGGTGATCGAGTTCATTGAATTTCTTCCGTTTGTTGTGGCAGATGTTGATAGAGTCTTTGGTTTATGTAGCATTCACTGATGGTGCTATCCGCCACACTCAAAACTCAGCTTCGGCTGCTTGGGTGATTTATACTCCTACGGGTCAAGTGTTGTCTTTAGGAGGTGGTTTTCTATGGTCTTCATCAAAAAATATTGCTGAGTATAGCACCATGATTGAGTTATTGTGTGATGCCATTTCACATGGTATTCACTCTCTTGAGGTATGTCTTGACTTGCAGTTAGTGGTCTCACAGCTAAATCGCTTGTATCATGTTAGGGATCCAACTTTGTTACGAAGGTTCTTGCATGTAAGGTTGCTAGAATAGAAATTTGAGAACATAACATACATTCATATTACAAGAAATTTTAATCATGTTGCAGATTCATATGCAAATTATGTACTAGATTGGCATTTGTTTCACATATGATAAATCATTCACAAACACATTTACACATGTAAATAAAATAACCAATCATCATAGGTATTTTTCATTAAAATATAAGTCCAAAATTGTGGTGTCATAATACATAAATGTCATTTACAAAAATGGGGCTTCTGAGCCACCATAATATACTACACGGTTATACAAAAAAAAGTACACCCTGACCTCTAAGCCTGGGGAGGAGAGTGCTGATCATGATAGCACACTATGCCTCTAGCTAGATGTTGGAATAAGTGAACCCATGATCATGGTACTCCCACCACATGGCGTTGCATGGCCTCAGGCAAGTCCTCGACTTGCACCATGGGTACTCTATGTGTCAATCGAACAAATTTCATGTGAATGCTTTGGATCATACACTCCGCATCCACAGCCATGATGTCATCACCTCTTCCCCTCCATTGATGATGAGGGAAACCATCTGGCCATCTAGGACCCACATATACATGTATATGACCAAGTATCACTATATTCCATCACACCAAAAACATGTCTTTTTTATTTCATATATAAAAAAAACACAAAAAAATTTAATAATTCAAAAACAAGTTTGAGTCGGGATCATTACCTATATCCCCATATGCAAAGCCTGGTGGAATGGGCATATTAGGGTATCCACAGAAGTCTATCCCCTCATAGGGGTAGTCATTTATGGAAATAGACTGATGCTCCTAGAATCAACTTCTCAAGATTTTGGTCCAAAACACTATGTTGGGTAAAATTCCAAATGGTATGGAAAAAATATTTTTTTCACTATTATATAGAATTTTTTACCCACTTTTCTATAGTTTGGACCATTTTTTACCATTTTTAGACTGTTTGGCCTAATATTGTGTTGTATGGGCCCGATTTGAGCACGTTTTGACTGAGTCTTTGATATCTTCGTGCTTATCATAGGTATAATGTCTGAACTTGCATATAGGTTAGGATTTCAAATCCGCTTGCATTTTGCATGACCTTATGATTGTTTCATCTTATCCTTAGGTACGAACCCATTCCATGATGTCACAGAACCTTCATGCTGCTGTTAGAAGTGATATTGTGTGAATGGTAGATCTTTCCTATACATGGGTGCCCTAGTTAGACCCTATTTTGCATTGGTACCCATGTTGAGATTCCTCCTTTAGGTTGTGGGAGTCACTTTTTAGTCCCGCCATGTCCTTGAGAAAGAGCTTCATATTCCTTTGGAAATTTATGCTGGCCATTCCCCATAGGGACTCCCTTTTATATATCAAGTTATAATTGCATTTCATGAGTTTTTCCTGCCTCATTGAGCTTTACGTCGGCTCCCTGTTTTAGAGTTATAAGCCATGTAGCCTGAGCTTGTATCATGTCTAGCCAAGTAGATCCTTTTTCATATCCTTTGCAGCTTGATCACCCCTTTACCAAGAGGATACCTTTCCCCGAGTGTCGTTATCCTCTACATACTTCCTTGCATGGAGCATAGGTATGTTCCACTGCTTAGAACTAGTTTTATTTCCCCTGACACTCGTCTCTTCCTAGATATGCACTATAAAGCACTTTTATTCTTTTTCAAGATTTTCAAAATATCTAAAAAATTCCCCCAAAAAATAAAAAAACATAAAAAGCTGGATAGGAAATGATATTATCTTTGGTAACAGTCGAGTCGCGTCGCTTTCAAATAGAGAAATGTATATCACATCCATTGGTTGGGTTATTAGTTTGACTTTAAGAGATGTACTTGTTACTTTGAATTTATCTCCACTAACTGGTTATGCTTTTAGTCCCCATGGAGCCTCTATAGATGCCTCATGTGTCATAGATATTTCCAAGTTTGCATATCGGGTCCATGCTTCCTACCTCCGGTCACCACTTTCCTTGTTCTCTTGTTTGAAGGAAGTTGAATCCTAAGTTGACCACTCCTCAGTTATCTTGACTTTGCATGTCGGCCATTCCCGGTACAGTTACTGGTTCATGCACATCTTGTTTGGGTTCTTCCACATTATACAACATTGATGAGTACCTTGTGTTGGTTGATGGGGGGTTCCTTAATGCCCTCCTTCTAGCAGATTCCATTCCATCGACTTCAGATCATTTATTCTGGAATAGGAGTCTAGATTCCTTTGATTTCCTTGAGACTTACAGTCATTAATGGTAGGTTCTCTCGCCATCAAAAGTTTTTGGAATACATCAATGTACCTTGATAAATGGATTCTTTCAAGCGTTCGACCTCAACACATCTATTCACACTTGTTAGATTGCACTCTGTACCTTGATTCCCATTTTCATTATCTGTGGGTTATCTCGCATTTGTTAATGATATACATCAATGATCGGTAATTAGATGATGGAATACTATGTTCGACCTTGACACATCTATTCACATAGTAGGATATGTGCTTGTAGCGGTTTGTGTAGAATACCTTTCAGTTTGGTGGCATTCCATATATTCTACCTCCTTGATGATGCCAGTATTCATGAGATTTTATCTCTCATGATATTCATTCCATATTCCATTGTATATCAGATATCTTCATTTATTATGGAGATCTTAATCGATTGTATATTGTACGAGGAAATGACCGCACATGACACTTTGTATATCATGGCTATTCATGGAAATTGTACTCTTATGTATTCAAAACTGCTATATGTATTTGCAGTCACATGCAGAGATTGATTATTGTATTGTACGAATGATTGGTTGGTTCTTTCACTTAGGTCTTCATTACTCCACTTCTGGGATGGATTATATAATGTATTCCGGCCATTATGTTAACCCTTTGGCCTCACACATTAGGAGGAATATATTATAGCTGATCTTACCACACTTGGCTGATCACATATTTATGGCCTTCCTTGTCCCCCTGTAGACTCTTTGGACCCCATGGACATATATTATACTTTGATGTTCCAAGATCATCCCCAAAAACCACCTATTTATACCTATACACAACTTTTCAAGCCATACTCACGTGTATACACATCGTTTGACCTCAAACCCACGTACATTGGGATGTGTGCATAAATACAAATATTTTTGGAGTTTTCCTCATATGAGTCCGAATATATTGACTCTTGGCCTTCCATATTCCTTGAGAACGCTCAGACTCGACCTTCCATTACCTCTTTGGAGTGCTATATATTGAACCTCTTGGATACATTGAAGGAGGAGAAATTGAAGAGTAAGGAAACTATAGTCCATTGCTGCCTCATTTTTCTTATAGTTGAGTGTACATCCCTTTGTCCTTTTGGAGCACATAGTGTTCTTCCCAATCTTGCCTTTTCTTTGTGAGCTTGCTATCAAGAGATGGAGGATTGAAGGTGTGGAGGCCCAGGTGGAGGACTCAGTTTCTTCGGTTCGCAGAAGTGGCGACAGAGTTTGTCACTATTGTATCTCTATTTTATTAATAGAAATATATTTTCCTGTCCAATACATGTGCATTTTAAATATGAATATTGAATCCATGTATGTATTTACTTGATTATACATGATTTATTATATATTCTAGAGTAGCTCTAACACATTTATATATATCATTCTTGCTTTTTTTGTTGTTGTTGAGAGAAAATTGTAAGTGCAATTGCATTGGAAAATCTCAACGGGGATCTACTTCAACCGTTCAGAATAAGGTATGATTATATATCCCTTAGTGTTAGATGATTTTACTGCTCTTGCATATTGGAAAGGATTGATTTCTAGTGTCATAATATCTTTTGTGGTACCCCCAAGCCATAGGAAGTTTCTCTCTATAACAGATGGTTTCAGAGAATAGGGTTACTACATTGAAAAAAGTGTCCATTTTTTTAAGATGCAAAGATGTAGGAATTTCATTGGCTGGTGATAGAGGGAAAGGTTTTTGAGATCCTAGGGAGAATGAATTTTGTTTTATAGATCTCTAATATACTTGTAGGGCCCAAAAAAAGTACTCAACCCAATAAATTAGGGTGCTTACTAAGGAGGCTCAACTAGCCCTTAGATGTACTACCCGACTACCTAGTTACCAAAGAGTAATATTCTCGGGTTTTATGCTCAGTGCCATTAAAACAACAAGACGGTCGATCGAATGATATATATTTGGTTTTTTATATATCATAGGGTACATGGAAGTGAGATTTAGTGTATAATGTTGTTTGATGTGATACTACTCAAAGGGGTACCGACATAGGTTACAATAGTGTCCAATCAAGGTGACTAAGTACCAATTTCATTCTCTGCATGCATGCTTCCCCAACCACATTTTCACCCATTAAATGACAAACATTTATATTGTTTAAATACTTCAGAACATGTCTCTAGCTTAAGAAAATTTCTAATTTTTTTTGGAGGTGTGTTAGCTCAAGAAATTGCTTTGATACCACTTGTGCTAGACCCCTGCAAATTTGAGAAAGATCAAGATATATAGAGATAAACAATACATGAAACACAATATTATATTATAAGGTTCACATTAGGAAGCAATGTTCACATGCCTCTTAAGGTTGGGTAACATTTCATTTGGGAAGAGATCCAATACAATAATTATTAACAAACAATTCATAGCCACTTAGCTCTTTAAATAAGTTTTCATTATCCCAAAAATATAACTACTTTACTTGGTCAATAATTAATGAGTACTAACTACCTAATGGGCCTTAATTAATAAAATGACCCATTTTACTTTAATAATATACTACTATCTAATTGGCCTTATTCAAATTTTATGGAGTCAATCATAACATTATTAAAGTAAGGTAGTTAGGGTGGGACCTTAATAGGATCCACTAGTGAGGAATTGGGATTTTTCCACCAATGACCAATGTGCAATTCCCATGAGCGCATCTAGTCATTAAGGTCTCCATGGGCACACCTAGAGGTAGTGCTCGAACATATGAGGCTTGCATTGAACTCCCCTCACACATGTAAGTGGATCAAATACCACTGTGTTATCATCATTTTGACATAAAAACTATTACATATGGCTCAAAAGTCCCACGAATAAGTTAAAATCGATTTTTTCATGGAAAAACAGTTTAAGTTTTTGGAAAAATTTGAAAATGCCCCTGACGATCGTCGCTCTAATGATGTTATGGAGCTTTCGTTGCTATAGCGATGAAAGGCCCATAACGCTGCTATAGTAATGAATGCCAAGTCAAAACTTATTTTTCTTTTTCTTTTTTAACGGTCGTTGACTTTTTTTTTTTTTGAAATTTGATCATTGTGCATTTTTGCCGAAACCGCGAACCTCATTGATCTATAAATACATGTTCTTAAGTCATATTTTTACAATCATTTGCAAGAGTTGCATCGATATTTCTATTGGTTTTTCGTTTTGTGATTTTAAGAGTCCGGTATTGGTTTGACATTGAATTTTTGATCTCATTCATTTTCTAGGTTAGTTTGACTGCAATGCACTAGTCTTTTTTTTGTTGCTCCCTTTATGTCCAACTAGGGATTCAATGCAATGGATCAAATTTTTATATAGTTTGGGATTTTTGTATCAAAATGTAATTTTATAAATTGTCTTTTTTGTTAAAATGTAAAATTTTAAATTTTCATTTCTATTAAAATGTAAAATTTTAAAAGGTGGTTTGTGTTAAAATGTTAATATAATGAACATCATCATAGATTTCAAGTACAAAGTATAATTAGATTTACCTATCCCCCTCAATACAGATAACCAATGAGACCACAATGGTGTATCCTTTCAAACTTTGATAGTCATTTGACAATATCGACATTATCATCTATATCCATAATCCCATTTGACAATCCTTTCAATTTTTGAGGGTCTACATCTATATTCATAATCTCATTTGACAATATCATGTCAATGTGTTAAAACCTTTTAATCTCTAGTATAACGAACATGAACAATATTACCGACCCCTCAATTTCTTCTACATTAGATCCATTGGCACCATAATGTAGACTTTCTTGCAATTAATAATTATAAACCAATGTAGGGAACCAATTAGCCACTCATTATCCTATGGGTATTACCACTTGTCAAAATCATGTAACAACTCCTTTCAAAAATACACTTAACCCAACATACTAACCTGCTTGGACATTTACATAGCAATTCATTACTTTATAAGGAAACACCATATCTATATTTAATATACCAACACATGCATTGAAGTAATATGTAAACTCCTAATTTGTGACATCATTAACACAATTCCTTAGCCCCTTTTTTAAGGAAATATATAAATTCATGTTATGTAGAGTGAATAGCCATTACCCACCATACGCCAATACCTATTGGAACAACATGTAGTGATCCAAGGGAATTATAACTTGGGTAATCCTCTACACATGATTAGGTAATCCTCTAATAACCTCCTTTAATTTTCGGTCTCCTTTAATATATATATACTCTATTCAATTTAGACATACGTTATATATTGATTAATGAGGATTTTTTGTTCTTATAGGATATCAGAATGTCAAATAATATACATGGGAAGAAAACAATAGGAGATATGCTGAGATTAAGGCATCATTGGAGGCGAAGGGTGATGGAAAGTGTTATTGCCCTTGCAATGATTGTAGAGGTTTGCGAACTAGAAGAATTTTAAGAACATCAGCTAAAAAGCATTGTAGGGAGAAGGGGCATGCTAAAGCGGGGTATGAATATCATCCCTTGGTAAGACGTTATTCATTACATAATGTACTTCTTGTAATAGTATTAATAATGCATTCACAATTTGTTTTTATCATTTTAAATATATGTGTTGTATATTATACACTAATGTTATTGCATTTTTTGTAAATATAAAGACAATCCCCCCAAGATGTTGACCTCCAAAGAGATATTTTCCACATAATAGTAGAAATACTACTTTACAAGACGACGAGCATGGAGATCATGCTATTGAAGATAGAGTTATTAATGATCCAATGGATGAAGATGAAATTATTGATACTAATGGTGAAGATGAGATACATAGATTGTTGCAAGACACATTTTCTCCATTAGATGAGGACAACCTCCATGATATTCATGATGTTCCTCTTATCGAGAAGTCCCAAGAACCTCTTTATGCAGGCTCAACAACCAATATTCTATCTGCTATATTGTTGTTGGTGAAATTGAAGGTTTTGAATGGTTTATCAAACACTTGTTTCGCAAAGCTCCTAAGGTATGTAAAGTTGATTATTTTCCTCTATTTTTAGTGTTAATTAATTCTTAAATCATGGATATGAAATATTTATGATGTATATTGTTTACATTTCACTTTTTTGTCAATGTTGCATATTGTTGGGTGAATTTCTATTACCACCATCAAATAATTTACCACACACAAGTCGAGAGGTATTCTTGATTATGAAAGAAATTGGAGTGGAGTATCAATCTATTGATGCATGTCCTAATGATCATAATATATATTATGGACATTATGCATCAGAAAAAAAATTCCCACAATGTGAAATTAGTAGATATCGAACTGATCAACTAACAAAATAGGTCCCTCACAAATTTCTTCATTATATTCCCATAATTCCACGTTTCCAACGACTATTCAGGTGCCAAAGTATACCAAAGTTTATGGATTACCATGTGAAGAAAAAAAGTGAAGATGGCGTTCTTTGAATGCCTACAGATGGTTCTGCATTGAAGAACATGGAAGAAAAATGACCAATTTTTAAAGATGAAGCTCATAATGTTAGACTTTCATTGGCAACTGATGGTTTGAATCTATTTGGCGAGCTTCGTTCTACTTACTCAACATGGCCCATTTTCGTCATAAACAATAACCTACCTCCTTCGATGATGATTAAGAGAGTGCACACAATGTTGGCAATGATTATTCCAGGTATTTTTTTGAAAGTAATTATATCATTTCATAAAGTTATTTGTTTAATTGCTGCATGAGAACACATTTTATATATTTGGATTTATAACTAAATAGCAATATTGTATGTTTATTGATCAATTAGGTAAGTACCAAGTTAAATATATGAATGTATATATTGAGCCTCTTATTCATGAGCTATTGAAGTTATGGGTTGGAATCACTATGTATGAAATCTCTAGACCAATAGGGTAGAAATAATTTCAATTCCATGGAATACTTGCATGGACAATTAATGATTCTCCCGGGTTAACACATTTGTGTGGTATGTAACTTTATGTTGCACGTTGTTAAAATTATATGTTTTTATGGTAAAAAACATGCATATTTTTTTTAAATTAATAATATTTTGATTCTATAACATTAATACATATATCTTGTAGGTATTCAAACAAAGGGAAAATTTGCATGTCTAGTATGTGGTCCTAGGATAAAATCTCATCATTCAAGAAGTTTAGAAAAGGAGGTGTTCGATGAGTATAGGCACTTCCTCCCTAAGAACCATAGGTACCGAACTATTGAAAAAACAAAATTCAATGGTAAATAATGTTGAAATATTGTAACTTCGAAGAATATTCTATATGTATCTTTTGTGGTCCTCGATGGTCCTACCGGGAGAACCAATTGTATTATCTTGTACCTCGATGCTTCTAATTGGAAGAACTAATAAGAGTCATGAGGTAGTCCCCTCTAATTGTAAAGGTGGGTCATTAGCACCCCAGTGTGGTTACTTGAGCCTACATGTGTAACTCAAGCCTACATGATTTAACTCGAGCCTACATGTCGAATGAGTTAATTCAAGTGAACAGATGAATATAAATAGAGGTGTGGTGCTCCTCATTTGAGACACACACTCTCACTTGTGTAGTGCATTAGTGGAGAAGAGAATAGTAGCTGGAGAAGGAGGAGGATCAGGCTTTGATCTCCTTGTTGGTTTTACCTTTTACCTTCTTTTTGGGGCATCTATATCGAGGAAGCTTTTGCTAGGTTTTTCCCTTTAGGGTTTTCCCAGGATAAATATTTGTGTTCCTTTTGTATGGTTGTGCTTGTCTATCTTTCAGTGATCCTGTTTATATGCTTTTGTTATGAAATCGAAATGAAATACTAATGATCTAGCTTAGCATATGAAAATTTAACATGGTATCAGAGCCACCCTGAAAGAAGAAATTGTGCAGCTACAGAATATAGGGCTTCTTAATTTTTGGGTCTCTATCCACAATCGATCAGAAAAAGAAGGCTAGACTGACTCTCCATTGAAAGGCGCATCTTTCTGTCGAAGCGGAATTCGATTATGAGCATTTTCAGTTTTGGTGTGGAAAATTAGGGCTTTCTATAGAAGAGGAATGTTTGAGTGAACTTGGTATAGGATTGTTATCCTCATCAAAATCGAAGTTTAGAGACCTGGATCAAGAAATTTGGTTGGGTGAAACTTCGGGAAAGTCAAACCCTAGTTTGACCCCAAGCTAGAAAAACCCTAAATACTAAAAATGCTAAGTTTTGGTACATTCACTATATCCTGATATTGGAAAAGGATCAAGAGCTGAAAATTTCAGAGGCCGAAGATAAAATCCTTATGTACACGTTTTCCAAAATTCAGCCTCATATTTGCTATATTTCGGGAGATATGATTCCTCAAAGTTAGGGTTCCAGCCTCTTCTAGAATTCGTCCCTAAACAGGACACCTGCCCAGAATTGCTGTAGCTTGGGCTACAAAGATCCAAATGGAATTCCTGAAGATGTTACAGAAACATCACAAACTGTAATTTCTATGGTCTAAGGTGAATAACTAGAAGATGAAACAGTGACACATGGAAGGCCGTACAACTTCATTGTTCTAACAGTCCTGTAACAGGTCACCTTGGGAAAAGGATCATAAATACAAATTGGTGAAATGAATTTTTATGAAACCTATGGTGTTGGATCAGGGACATGCGAGGTTACCTCAGTGAAAACTTTTAGACACGGAGGAGCAGCAATTTAGGAGATATCACAGAAATAGTGATAGGCATTTATGCAGAAGAAATTGGAAAACTAGGGCTTCCTGTTTCGGGAGCTTCCTTCTACTGTTTTCAGAAAAGGAGTACATTGGACAGCTCCATTTGAAGAGATCTATATTTCTATCCAATCAGATCTGAAAGATTCCAATTTTTGAAAATTAGGGTTTCTCTGACAAACCCTAGATCAGCTAGCTCCGAAAGCAGGACAGACACCTCAAATAGGTAAGATCTAATCTTTTGCTATTTGCATTTGAGGTTATCATTTCAAAGTGATATATCACATCAGCTTGATGATAATATTGATGAATTTGACACCTTCCAAGCATGGAAGTATTTGATCTCTTTGAAGAAAATGAATTGGACACCTACATGAGTAGAGAGTTTGCAGTTATGAGGCTCAAAGCCTTACACCAGAAGAACTTGGTTAAGGCCAAGAAGATCATTATTGATTTAGTCACGAATCAACTTGTACCACAAGTGTCTTCCCTAAAGACACCGAAAGAGATGTTTGATTCCTTGACCAAGCTAATTGAAGGAAAGAACATACATTGGAAGATGACCTTAAGAAACAAATTGAAGAGGTAAAAGAAGAGGTGAAGAATGCAGAAGTGGTGATAGCCACCTTGAATGACCTCCCAGGATCATGGGATTCATTCATGCGAAGAACGTATGCTAGAAGGAAGTGATTACTTTCAGCTCGACTCATAAGAAGAGAAGAAGAAGATGGGAGCAATTGAAGATCAAGATCTCACCATTCAAAGAAGATCCCTCATGCGATGAGGAATATGAAGAGCTCAAGAACCTCTTATTCATATTATCATTTGGATAAGAAATGATGATTTCTTGAATGGAGAAGATGATAAAGCAGAATGATCAAGATGGATTCTACCCATGAAACAAGTAAAAGATAAGTATTCAATTGTCATTTCATGATATTGTTTTGTTATACATTTGATTATATTCAGTTGATGTGTTATGCATGATAGATTGTTTGCATTAATGACTATATACTACTAATATGCATGTGATGCGTAAGTAGCTCATGGTTCTATACAAACCTCCATTGCTACTTATTTAGAATGAAGCCTCCTTGCTGACATATTGGATTAGTGCACAATCTCAATAATGTCATGATAGAAATGGAAGGCGTCTAGAAAGTTTCTATGAGATATGGATGAATGTTGTATTGGCTAAACAGTTGCATGATGCATAAGAATTTGTCGTTATGCATATGTTTTATGAAATAGTTCTAACCATGCAACTGGTGCATTTGAATTGTAGGAAAGGTCCTGTACAACCTCCTACAAGAAGGATGAGACTTGTTCCGAAGAACAAGTGATGACAATTCAAGATTCACTCCAATAAAATCTGAAGCTCCCAAGGTCAGAGACACCATGATGGAAGAAAAAGCTTCAGAGAGCAATAGATCCACCTTGAAGGATGAAGACCACCATGGGTATGAGAGATAACTCAAGATGAAGAAAAGAATGCTATGAAAGAAGCTATGATCAAAGAATAATAGTTGATCATGGGGAATGATGTATATGATATGATTTCGAGACATAAAGGGAAGTACGCAGTATCCTCCATATGGATCTACAAGAACAAGTATACAAAGCAAGGTTCGTGATTTGCCTCAGAAAGAATAGACTATGACATGACATACTCTATTGACCAGTATATATCAAGCATAGAACCACCTGTACATAATGTAGAGGGAAGATGATACTCCACTTCAGGGGGAGTGACTACAGAAGATATCTGAGTTCGACATGGTACGACATGATGGATAGCTTCGTGATGGATCGAGACTTTACCAAGGGTAAAGTGGGTTCCAACCTTCAAAGTTGAATGCAGAAGACTAGGATATGTTGATGATTTGACAAGATGAACTCATGGAAGATGTTATGATGAAAGAATACTAGAATGATGTTTGGGATATAGTACTCAAACCGGAAAGCAAGAATGTGGTATCTTCCAAATGGATTTGCAAGATAAATTATGTTGCTGATAGAAGTAATGAAAGACTTGTGGCTAGAGGCTTCTATCAGAAAGAGGGAATTAATTTTGAAGAGACACTTACTCTAGGAAGTAAGGTACACTTCCTTCAGAACTATCATGGTAGTTTCTTCCACGATGAAGTAAAGACAAGCCTTCCTTAATGGAATGATTGAGGAAGAGTTTTACATCGAATAGTCACAAGGAATTGAAGTTGAAGACAGATGGACTCACATATGCAAGTTGAAGAAGGCCCTCTATGGCCTGAAGCAAGCTCCCAGAGCTTGGTATGGAAGAATAGATAGTTTCCTAACGGGCATGGGCTTTACCAAGAGTAAAGCTGATCCTAACCTTTATCTCAAGGTTGTAGAAGATGAACCTGTCATCCTGTTATTATATGTGGATGACTTATTCTTGACAGGGAAGGAGAAACAGATCATGGAAATAAAGAAGAAACTAGCAGAATAATTTGAGAGGAAAGACCTTGGGTTAATGCACTATTTCCTAGGTCTGGAAATATGACAAAGTTCAGAAGAAATCTTTCTCAACTAGGGAAAGTATGTGGTAGAGATATTGAAGAGATTCAATATTTTGGAATGCAAAGCCATGGCCACACCCATGGAATCCAACCTGAAGCTATTAGCTGATGACTCATCAGAGTTAGTGGATGCGACTCATTACAGACAGATCATTGGGTCATTGATGTACTTAACAAATACCAGACTAGACATTTGTTTTGCTATGAACACCTTAATTCAATATCTTGTTCATCCAAGATGGGTTCCCCTAGTAGCTGCAAAACATGTGATGAGATATCTGAAAGGGACTATAGACCTTGGTCTATACTATGATGGTAGCCATGACTACAGATTGTATGGCTATACAGATGCAGATTGGGTTGGAAGTATCTCAGACAGGAAAAGCACATCAGGTAGATGATTTTGTTTGGGGTCTGCTATGAGTTCATGGTTTAGCAGGAAACATTCCAGTGTTTCTCTTAGAACAACAAAAGTAGAATACATAGAAGATTTCTCTGCTAAGTTGTGAAGCCATATGGCCTCGGAAGCTGATATCAGGTCTCCTTGACCTGAAGATGGATACTACATTGATTCTATGTGATAACGAGAGTTGTGGTAACAGAGAACCCTGTGTTCCATCGTAACACATAGAAATCCGATATTTCTACATACAAGATAAAGATGCAGATGATGATGTTTCAGTATTCTTATACTAAATATATAGATGATGTTTTAGTATTTACATATTGTAGATGCAGATGATGGTGACTCCGTATTTCTATACTGAATATAGAGGTGATGATGCTTTCAGTATTTCTATACTGAAGATATAGATGATGATGCTTTCAGTATTTACATACTGGAGATACAGATGGTGATAGTTCGGCATTCACATACTGAAGATGTATATGATGATTGTCTAGATGATGATGTGTTGACAAAAACTCTATCTTGAGTAAAGTTTGAACACTTTTTGAGACAAGATTGGTGTGGTTTGGAAAGACCTTCCCCGAAAGGGGGAGTAGTGATGTTGCAGTGGGATTGTATCATCCCTGGGCACTTGCCCTAAAGTGATCCAGAGACCTCGGTCTTTGAGAATGAAGAGGGATTGTATCATCTTGGGACATGTGTCCAGAAGTGATCTAGTGACCTCAGTCATCGAGAATGTAGCAGGATTGTATCATCCTTGAACTTTGGTTCAGAACGGATCCGATGAACTTCGGTCATCAAGAAGGTGGCAGGATTGTATCATCCTTGGAATTCGGTTTAGAACGAATCTGGTGAACTTCGTTCATTGAGAAGGTGGAAGGATTGTATCATCCTTGGACTTCAGTTCAGAATGGATCTAGTGAACTTCGGTCATTGAGAAGGTGGCAGGATTGTATCATCCTTGGACTTCGGTTTAGAACAGATCCGGTGAACTTCGGTCATCGAGAAGGTGGTAGGATTGTATCATCCTTGGACTTAGGTTCATAACAGATCCAATGAACTTCGGTCATCGAGAAGGTGGTAGGATTGTATCATCCTTGAACTTCGGTTCAGAACGGATCCGGTGACTTCGGTACTCAATAACATGTGTTGATCCCATAATTCCTAGAGGAAGGATTGTCTGAGTTCCACATATGTGTTGATCCCGTAATTCCAAAAGGAAGGATCGTTAGTAACTCCGTAAAGACATAAATCTTGTAATTCTGAAAGGAAGGATCATTGACTTGATCCCGTAATTCCAATAGGAAGGATTGTCTAAGTTCCACAAATGTGTTGATCCCATAATTCCAATAGGAAGGATTGTCTGAGTTCCACAAATGTGTTGATCCTGTAATTTCAAAAGGAAGGATCATTAGTAACTCTGTAAAGACCTAAATCCCATAATTTCGAAAGGAAGGATCATTGGTAACTCTGTAAAGACCTAAATCCCATAATTCTGAAAGGAAGGATCGTTGGTAGCTCCGTAAAGACTTGATCCCGTAATTCCAACAGGAAGGATTGTTTGAGTTCCACAGATGTGTTGATCCCGTAATTCCAATAGGAAGGATTGTTTGAGTTCCACAGATGTGTTGATCCCGTAATTCCAATAGGAAGGATTGTCTGAGTTCCACAAATGTGTTGATCCCGTAATTCGAAAAGGAAGGATCGTTAGTAACTCTGTAAAGACTTAAATCCCGTAATTCCAAAAGGAAGGATTGTTAGTAGCTCCATAAAGACTTGATCCCATAATTCTGAAAGGAAGGATCGTCTGAGCTCCACAGATGTGTTGATCCCATAATTCTGAAAGGAAGGATCATTAGTAACTCCATAAAGACCTAAATCCCGTAATTCCGACAGGAAGGATCGTCTGAGTACCATAGACATGTTGATCCCGTAATTCCGAAAGGAAGGATCATGTTGATGATGATGATGTTGATGTTTTGATGATGTTGATGTCTTGATGATGATGATGTTGATGTTTTGATGATGTTGATGTTTTGATAATAATGATGTTTTGATGATGATGATTTTTTCATGATGATGTTTCTAATCAAAAGATCAGAGTATGATGATGATGTTGTTGCTGATCGAAAGGCCAAAGTGTTGAAGATGATGTTGTTGATCGAAAGGTCAAAGTGATGAAGATGATGTTACTAATCGAAAGGTCAAAGTGTTGAAGATGATGTTGCTGATCGAAAGGTCAAAATGATGAAGATGATGTTGCTAATCAAAATATCAAAGTGCTGAAGATGATATTGTTGATCGAAAGGTCAAAGTGTTGAAGATGATGTTGCTGATCGAAAGGTCGAAGTGCTGAAGATGATGTTGCTGATCGAAAGGTCAAAGTGCTAAAGATGATGCTGATCGAAGCAGTCAAAGTATTAATGATGATGAAGACTGAAGATTGAAGATGAAGACTAGATAATGTTGAAAATCTTCCAATGATTTATAGATGTGTTACCCTGATGATGCTGATGATGTCCTCTATCTCTCTCCTACTATTTTTGTTGTTGATGTTGTTGTAGAATACCCTTCTCGTTAAGGGGGAGTGTTGAAATATTGTAACTTCGAAGAATATTCTATATGTATCTTTGGTGGTCCCCGATGGTCCTACCAGGAGAACCACTTGCATTATCTTGTACCCCAATGCTTCTAATTGGAAGAACAGAGTCATGAGGTAGTCCCCTCTAATTGTAAAGGTGGGTCATTAGCACCCCGGTGTGGTTACTTGAGCCTACATGTGTAACTCGAGCCTACATGATTTAACTCGAGCCTACATGTCAAATGAGTTAATTCAAGTGAACAGATGAATATAAATAGAGGTGTGGTGCTCCTCATTTGAGACACACACTCTCACTTGTGTAGCGCATTAGTGGAGAAGAGAAGAGTAGCTGGAGAAGGAGGAGGATCAGGCTTTGATCTCCTTGTTGGTTTTACCTTTTACCTTCTTTTTGAGGCATCTATATTGAGGAATATTTTTCTAGGTTTTTCCCTTTAGGGTTTTCCCAGGATAAATATTTGTGTTCCTTTTGTATGGTTGTGCTTGTCTATCTTTCAGTGATCCTATTTATATGCTTTTGTTATGAAATCGAAATGAAATACTAATGATCTAGCTTAGCATATGAAAATTTAACAAATAAGAGAATGCAAAGAAACCACGAAGAATGACACCTCACCTATGGAAGTTGGAATATAACAAAAATCGTCAAGGTATGCAAATTGTATATGCAACATACAATATGTTCACGTAATATTATGATTTTTATATTTTTACTGAATTTTCTCTACCATGGGTGTCATGAATTATTGTTAATGTGTTTTTGTTTTTGTTTAATGAATGTATTTAAGGCATGAATGGGATTCCACAAGGAATGAAGAGTTATCTCATACAATTCAGTAGGTTTCCTTACTACGAGCACCTACAAATAGCTCATTTGTTTGATATAATGCATATCGGGAAAATGTAACATAAATGATATGGTAGACATTAGATGGAAGGTTTAACAAAGATAAAATTGGAAAAATTTGTAGTGACATTGCGGAAGCCAATCACACATTGCAAAGTGTAATTATTTCCAATGCCGAAAATGGGAACCGAAATATTAGTCTTGCATGGTTATTGACTGAGCAACAAAGCAATGCTATAAAAGAGGTCATTCAGAAAATAAGGTTTTTGACAGGGTTTTCGTCGAACATACAAAATATCTTAACCAAAAAAGGTGATTTTGGCAGTGTTAAAACTCATGACTGGCATGTACATTCATTAAGGTAATTATTTACGTATATAATTTCCATTAAGTAAATATTTTTAGTAATTGTTCTCTCCTATTTGGAAACATTAGATAATGATTTTCTTTTTTCTATAGTATGTTCTACCTCTGGCTCTCTAAGATAGCTTTGACGAAAAACATAAAACAAGTTATATATGATCATTCTTCTGGTTGCATTGCTTATTGACATATTGTGTTTTACAACTTGGAACTTTATTATATATGCCTCAATCTGGTTGATCATTATTATTTTCTTTCATCTTTTGTAGGTGGATTTCATCTAAAGAAATCCATAAAGAAGATATTAGGTATTGGAAGAGAGAAATTCCTTGTCTAATGTGTGAAATGTAGAAGTATTTACCTCCAACATTTTTCAATGCATAAGAACACTATCTCATACACCAAGTTGAGGAGACTGAATTGTGTGGACCTATAAACTCAAGGTCAATGTGGATGGTGGAAAGGAATTTGAAGTCATTGAAGGATTTTGTTAGACAACGAGCACGCCCTAAGGGTTCTATGGTGCAGGGCTATATACTATATCAGTCCATGGTGTACATTAGTCAATATCTTCCAAATTTATCAAAAAATATCAATATGCCTCACATTTGGCATGTCGACTCCATCAACAAATTTGAAAGGGAGGTCCCATTGGGGAAATGTAGAAAGAAGAAATTGAAAGGTAATTGAATGGTGTACATTTTATTTATTATACAATTAATTTTTCAATTTATGTAATTTTTATTATTCCATCGGTATTTTAAGGTAAACTTAATTGCCTTTAATGATAGCTAATTTACAATTCTTAATTTTTTTTTTTCATATAGTTGGTCATGTGTGGGATGCAATACATTTACACATTGCAAACAATCTTGATTGGATGGAGGTATGGATTGAACGATGTACATAATACTATGGTACCTTATCATGGGAAGGTGTTAGTTAAATGATTAAAACAATGTATCGTCATTGAGAAGAATATCCTGAAGAACTTACACAAATGGAAATTGATTTAGGATGTGGTTTAAAAGATAAAAAGGCAAGTATATTTACCCTACTCATTTTTTTTCGTTGCTTCACATTGTATCAAAATATTTCTCTCGTTTATGTCTTCTTATATATTTATTTACCGAGTCGGGCATGATGCAACTGATGCATCACAAGGCTATGTGGTGCAATGGTCGTAAATTTTTCATACAAAAGTTGAATGACAAGAGGAAAACATTTGATTATGGGATAACTACAGTTTTTCAAGTCACTAATGTTTCCTCTAGAAGTGACAGGCATCCTATGAAAATAGGTACTATGGTTATTTGGAAGATATACTTGAGTATGAATTTAATTCCTTTAAAGTAGTTCTATTTGAGCTCAAATGGTACAGGATATGAATTAATGAATGAGATCCCAAAAGAACTGTTATTGAGCACGCCAATGGATTAACCATCATTAGTACAAGGGAACTTGAAGTAGGTATAGAGCCTTATGTTCTTCCAAGTCAATGTGAGCAAGTATTTTACTAAGAGGTTCTAGGTAAAGAAGGTTGTTCATACATTTTTAGATATGATCCAAGAGGAATACCAATCATGTATAATGCACTAGAGGAAGAAGACAATGTTGAAGAAGAAGGTGATGTAGATCATAATCAGTTGGCCATTGACGTAGATGTGTCAGATGAAGAACCTGATCAAGAAGTTGATCATCCAAATGATGTAGTAGAAAATGAAATTGACATTGATGATATTGATGATGAATATATAACCGAACATGACATTGATCATTATCCTAATTGAGTGATATTTTCAATGATAATGATTCAGAACTAGATGACGATACATATGTTGAGTTAGATGAAGAAGAATATGAATGACATTGTAGCAATGCAGGAATCTAGGAGGTACATGAGAATATATTTATGCATAATGTATTATGTTTACAACTATTTAGTTATGTTTAAACCATCATTATCATCATCTTCTTCATCACCATTAGCACAATCTCCATCATCATCATCATCTTCATCA